>LDKF01001644.1:2000-16357 GCA_001026735.1 Rotylenchulus reniformis
ATTTTTTGCAAACTGGAGCCTGGGAGTCGGAGCAAAATTTTCTCGGAGCCGGAGCCCGGAGTCGGAGCAAAAATTTCAAATTTTAACAACACTGTTTCGAACGATCTCTAGGTGTCTATGATTATTCTTTTTAAAGAACAGCGCGAAAATGAAGTAGGAATGGTTTCTTGTGCAAAATTTAAAAAAATCAAAACTGAATTATATAAGATATCTCTGGATATCAATTAACTCATTTCTTAATAGTAGTTTATCCTGGATTTTAATTTTTATAATTTTTAAAATGCCCTGAAAAAGCAAATCGCATTTATTTTTTCCAGCTTTTTAAAATAAAATTTGACTTTCTGAAAGCTTTTTGTGATTTTAGTTTTTGACTTTTTCAGAGCTCTAATTAAAAAATATATTCATCTAATATGCAGTTGCAATCACATCCAAATAACATTTGGCATCATTTAGGTATCCCTACATTTTTCTAAACATTTTTAACAGAAAAATTTTTCTGAAAAACTTTTATAAAACAAACCTTCGTCACCACCGTTGTTGATTTCGTGATTGTAGTTGAACGACGGGTAGAATGGCGGGAGGAGGAAGTTTGAGTGGTTGGCACCTTAATAATTACAGATATTATGGTCAATTCGACAGTAGAAAATGGACATTTCATCATAACAATCCGACAATGGACATTTCGATAGTAAGTTTTAAATTGGCTTTGATTAAGATTATTAGTGAAAAATCCATAGAATCCTATTAAAAATTTGAGAATGGTCTGTTTGTCTGTCTGTCCATCGCATTTCGTAATCTCCCTCCAGCGTGAGAACAAATCCGTCTAATGGAAAAACACCTTCAGTAGTGAATCAGCGACGGGATAGAGAGGAGAGAGAAGGGAGAAAGAGAAAGAAGGGAGAGATAGAAGAGAGAAAGATGGAAGGGAAAAGAGAGAGAAGGAGAGAGACGGAGGCAGCTACCCCCAAACCCCCAAATGTCCAATGGATGAAAAGTACAATAAACTAAAAAGGGACGAAAGGTCCAATGTACATTTCGTCCGTTGGACATTGAGGGGTGCAGCGAGACGGAGCGAATAAAGAGAGAGAGATAAGGAAGAGAGAGTGGGAAGAGAGAGAGAGAGAAGGGAGAGTAAAGGAAGAGCGACCTAACGTATGGAAAGAGAGAAGGAAGAGAGAGAGGGAAGAGAGAAACATAGTGAGAAGGAAGAGAAAGAGAAAAGGAAGAGAGAGAAGAGAAATGGGAAAGGCGGAAGCAGGTCAAATAAACTAATGGACGAAACACCTACCAATAGTGAATCAGCGAAGAGAGAGAGAGGATGGAGAGGAGGGAGAAAGAGAGAAGGGAGAAAGATAGAAGGGAAGAGAGAGAGAAGAGAGAGTAAGGGAAGAGCGAAATAGCGAATGGAGAGAGAGAAGGGAGAGTGAGTGGGAAGAGCGAGAGAGAGAGAGGGAAGAGAGACGGAACAAATAGAGATAGAGAGAGAAGAGAGAGAGAGAGAAAGTTGAGTTAATAGGGAGAAAGAGGAAAGTGAAAGAGTAGGAATAGAGAGAAGTGCGAGAATAGGGGGAGAGAGAGAAAGGTGAATGAGAAGGTGATAGATATGACAGAGAGAGAGGGAAAAAAGCTGAGAGGATAGGGAGGGAGGGAGAAAGGTGAAAGAGTAGGAATAGAGATGATGAGAGGGAGAAGGGTGAGAGAGTAAAGGGGGAGGAAGAAAGGGAAAAGGTAAGGGAGAGAGCCAAAGATGTGAGAGAAGGCAGAGAAAGATGAAGGAGAATGGAGGAAGGGAGAAGGTGAAAGAGAAGGAATAGAGATAACTAGAGAGAGAAAGGTGAGAGAGTAGGAAAGGAGAAAGGAAATAGGTAAGGGAGAGTGACAAAGATGTGAAAGAAGGGGAGAGAGGAAGTAGTTTAGGGTAGAGAGAGGAAAAGAATGAGAGAGAGAGTAAGGTATGTGTAATGGCATAGAGATAAGGTAGGGAGAGAAAGGCGAGGGTGAAGGGAGAGAGAAATCAAATGATCACATATATATTTTTTTTTCTTCAAAATAAATTTTCTCGATTTTGTAATACGCCACGCAGAGAACAAAAGTTAAGGCCAAACAATCACTTGTACATGCACTTTTGGCCGATATGGGTGATTATTTTGGCCATAACTTTTCCAACTTGGCCAATCCAGTTTATCTTTTGTTGGCTTATAGCAGACATTTAAACGTATCTATCTAAACGTATATAACATTAATAAGCTCAAAACTCTAACAAGGAACACTCACTTACTGAAGCGCGATTTAAGAAACGCCACGCATCCAGTAAAATTGAGTATGGTGAGTTCTGCTTATAGCTAAAATACTAAATCCCCATATGTAGAAAAATTTCGAGAAAAAATGTTTAAAATTTTATTTTTCCGTGTGCTTAAGCGCGGGTCATCGGTGGGTCAACCGCCATTATGGTCGATCAAATTTATAAAACCAGGCTAGGATAAATCGGTAAATAAGTTTATAAGCATAAAATTATGTTTGTTTTTTGGCCTTGTTAATTTTTAGGATTTTCATTAAAAAATCGTTTTTTTCAATAAATCTCTTTTATCTGAACATCTCGAAAGATTTTGAAAAAATATTAAGATAAAAGGTCAAACAATTAAAAAGGTCAATAAATCAAGCATAATATTCTGTATATTTACGCTTTTACAGATTTATCCTTCGATGACCCGCGCTTAAGTAAAAGGAAAAATAAAATTTTAAATATTTTTTTTTGAAATTTTTCTACATATGGGAATTTAGTATTTTAGCTATAAGCAGAACTCACCATGCTTGATTTTACTGGATGCGTGGCGTTTCCTAAAACGCGCTTCAGTAAGTGAGTGTTCCTTTGTAAGTTGCTTCTGTGAGCTGATCAATTATAACGATTTTTCTAAAGTTAGGACTCAACCGGCACGACTCAAACGTTCCCCGCCGTTGGCATTTTTCTGGGAAAATTTCCTCATTGAAGGGGTGTACGACATTTGGGGCCCCTACATTTCTAATTTTTCTAAGTTGGGCCAGATGTTAATACCAATTTTTGTATAAAAGATAAATAATGCAGTGGCTCTAGCTCTCGGCCCTCGCTATAACTCGGTTCTAACTAAACATAGGGAAACATTTTTGATGACATGAGTTAAAAATTTTCTATAAAATGACTATTGGACCACTGTAAAAAAGTAGGTAAAATATGATTTTCCCCAAATTCATATTATATTGGTCATAACTTTTTTCACCATGTACCAATTTGAATTGGCAGGCTCATTTTTAGTTAATATTTTTCTTAATTTTCAACACCAGACTTATTTCACTATATTTCGTTGGAATTGAGCTATAATGGATGGGCAGTAAATGTCGGCACAACGTTGAAGGATAAAGGGGAAACTTATAAGAAATTCCCTTATAAGAAGAAAAACCGCTAATCTGATTTAATGATTGTGAGATCCAAATGGCGCTGAGGTGGAAATGGTAGAAATAGTTTTTTAAGCCACTTGCAAGCAAAGAATTTTAGCCTCGTCATAGGAATGAACTTTTATTCTCTTGACAGATTCCCGAAAATTTTCCCCAAAGACACTAATTATAAACAGACCTTCGTTGACACGGTAGTTGATTTCATGGTCGAAGTAGAAGTGCGAGTAGTTGATACCTTAGATCAAATATAAATGATTTTGGAAATCGAATTTAAAATTACTTTTTGACCGCAGTTTAAGCTTGTCGGGGCATTCTGAAAAATTATTCATTGATAGTGATCAATTTTCGGCAAATTTTTCATTGTGTTCCAAATAATTGTTCGAATTTTTTAAATAAATAGAATTTGGTGTTTAAATGATAAAAAATGTTAGGAATTAAGAAATGAGAAAGTAACTCCACACTTTATTCTGCCGTTTTATAAGCCAATGCTATTTTTACTAACTATCCAACAGGTAGGAAGTATGGTATGTTAGATTTAGCATTCTTTATTTTTTCAAGATGTTAATCAGACTTATTTTTTTACAATTTTTTGCGATTTCTACCTGTTGCCCAACAAATAAGTTAATTTCGGAAGGAATTTATAGATAATTCCGACCTCAAATTTGGTAGTGGGATAGTATAAACTGTGAAAATTTTCCAATTTTTATTTAATCTAACCGCAAATTTGACGGTCCAAGTGCATTTTTCCCAAACAGATATGATCTTTTCCTTCTCCGGCGTGTTCGATGATTCCAGCATTTCAATTCCCAAGTACCAGAGTGGTCCGAAGTCATCCACATATGGCACCATTGCGTTCTGCACACTTTGATTGAACCATTCGGCACGCTCTTTCACAGCATCGCAAGGTGATTGAGCTGAAAATCGCGTTAGACGAGCTTAACTGACAAGGCTTGGATATTTGGCAGAATTAAAAAATGGACTAAAAAATTTTTCCAATAATAATGTTGGTAGTACAGGGTGATCAAAAGTCCTGCGCCACAAATTTCAAAATAATTTTTAATGGTTTAATAAAATAAAAAACTTAAACTATCAAAAGATGCGCAACAATTGGTACAAATTCCATCATTAGTTTTCAAAAAGCCGCTTCATGAAATAGAAATTAAGAAGAAATCTTTAGGGAAAATTTTCGCCAATGTCGAATTTGTCATTTGTTTTGGATTTTTGGTCCAGTTCTAGGAAATGGCAGTTATTATGCAATTCCAACTTTCATTGTAGAATAGCAAAGGCCATCTACTCCAAAATGAACCAGATTGAATATCCCATCTGATTAGTAAGGTTGGACATTTGCGCCGCGGACATTGGCGCCGTAGACACTTGCGCCGCTGAGCAAATCAGACATTTGCGCCGCCCCATAAAATGGACATTGAAAAAAAATGAAAAAGAAAAAATTTAATTTATTTCGGTCCAACTAGAGAAAAGATATGATCCGGATATGTTTTCTATTTCTGGATTTTTTTGGGTCGCAGAACTAGTTTTTTTTTGTAAAATCTGAATAATATGCTGATCACCTAATGAAACCTTTCCATTTTTAATTTATTTTGAATTTTATTTTAATTTTTATTGCATTTTATTCAGGCGGCGCAAATGTCCATTTTATGGGACGGCGCAAATGTCGAATTTGTTCAGCGGCGCAAGTGTCGCGAAAAGCGATGATTAATTAATTTTTATTAATTTATAATTGTTGTAATTGTCATTTTAGATGTTTTGTAATTTTAATTTAAAATGATCGTTCTTTGAATTTTCCCATAAATTGCTTATTCTCGCTTAATCTATTCATTGTATCTATAAAATTCCGCAATTCCTTTCATTTCCGTCATTCCTAAACATCTGCATAAATAGTCCGCTCAAATCACTTAATAATTCGCTTTCATTTTTATGCTCAACCGAGCAAATATTCTTAATATTTTCAATTATTCAATGAATAATTATGTTTTATATTTTAAATCCAATTTCAAATTATATTCAACATAATTATGCATATTTCACATAATTTATTAATTTATCGTTATTTTCCTTATTATTGTTGATAAATACTAAGAATTAAAGTTATTTCTTCGCTCAATTGGGGAAAAAGAAGTAAAGGTCGGTGCTCAACCCGGACTAGAAGTAACTCGTCGGTGCCCAAATCCGACACATTTACAACGCTCTAATCAACGAGCGACCTCATCGCAACTTCGGCTCGTTGCGACTCCGACAACTTTCTTGCTCAACAACTTCAGCGAGCGACACCGTCATCTTCCCAGCAACTTTGGCCCTGCTGCCTCATCAGCATCTTCTGTCAATCGCTCGTCAACTACTTCGGGCGACTTCAGCGCAACTCGGCTCCAGCACTGTTGGCGCAATTCCGCTCGACTCCAGGCTCTGTTGGCGCAACTGCGGCGACAACCGCACAACCTACTCTTGGGCTACTCCAGGGCGATTCCGTGTCGAGCTCAGAGCAACTCCTGCAGTTAAAGCCTCTCACTGGTGATCAGTGCCTCCGATCAACACTAGGCTCAGGTTTTGGGGAATTTTTTACAATTTTCTCAAAAAATTCGAACCAATTGCTGGTCATATAGACTTAACAATCTGGCTTCCGCGCAGCACGGTAACTTTTAGTTTCCTGCTTGAAAAATTTTTAAGCCTTTCACAGGCTAAATTTTGGGTCATCCAGCTCAGGGAGCAAATTTTTGAGCCTTTTACAGGCTAATTAAAATATTGGAACAAAGCCTTTGAAAAGCAAATTGTTCACCGGGGACACAAATTCATTTTGTTGGGTGGGACCAAAGCCAAACGTTCGGTTGTCAGGGAGATCCAGTAAAAGAACCTCTGTGTCGCCAGCAACTTTTACAGTTGCAAAACGACTTTGACAGTCGTAAATTAAAGCGCTCAAAATAAATGCGTCGACAAACGCGACTTTCTCAGTCGACGATTGTCGCCAAGCGACTTTTACAGTCGAATCGGACAACATAAACAATTGTTGCCTAGCGAATTTTACAGTCGAAAATCGCTCTAAGTCAAGAGCGTCGTCAAATGCCCAAAGCTCTAAGCAAATTGATCAGAAGGAATCCCTAAAAAAGGGACAAGGGCAAAAAAATCGCGAAAAAAAAATTCAAAAGCGCGTTTCAATGCCCAGCAACAGGCACTTCCGCCGCAACCCCAAGCAATGTCCGCAATACAACAATCGCAACCAACAGTCAAATTGCGAGCCACGGATTGGGCACTGCCGACTTTTGATGGAAGGTCAGGCAACTGGCATGGCTTTTGGCAACTTTTCGACCATGCAATCAGTGCACTCATGTTGCCAGTCGTGCACAACTACATCTAACGTGCACAACTACATCTAATGGGGCAGTTGCAGGGAGAAGCCAAAGAGCTTGTGGAAGGGATCGACATGAGCAGTGATGCGTGTTACGACACCGCAATCAAAATTCTGAAAGATCGATACGGAGACAAGAACAGAGTGATTCGTACACTCTACTCCGAGCTCAGCGGTCTGCAACCATGTCAGATATTCAAGAATGTCAAGGAGTTCCACCTCCGCATCGAAAAACTGTGCCGTCTGCTTGAGTCCTTCGGAAAGAACATGGAGAAGTGATTTGGACACAGCTTGAGCAAAAGCTGAACTTCTCCATGCTGAAAGAAATGCGCAGAAAAAGGGAGGGACATCAATCTTGGACAACCTCTGATTTCAGAAAGCACTTGGACTTTATAGTCCGTGAGCGAGAAGAGATCAGCATGATCTATGCCCATGATTACGCTCCAAATCAGCCCAAACGTGATGTTGGGAATGGGAAGGACCAGGGATTCGCGCAGTCATCAATTACAATCTCCGCTGCTGAAGATCAAAAGGAAAATGGTCCGACCGAATTCCACAAATGTCTGATAAAAATTCAACGCAAACTGGGCAAAACTTATCAACAGAGCAGCAGAGAGGTCAAAATTCGCAGCGCCAACCAAGTCAAAAGCGGCATTGGTGCATCATATGAGAAGCTAATACTCACTTCACAGACCAGTGCGCAAGGTTTCAAGCATTGAATGAACGGAAACAGCGAACGAATGAGCTGGTCCTCTGTACTCGCCGTGCACGGATGGACCACAACGCTGAGCAGTGCAAAACGCGCAAACTCAAAAATTGTTTCCACTGCAATGGCACTCACCTCACTTTTATGTGAGGACAAACATCCTGCAGGTCCAATGTTTTCGGCTAAACCAAATGAAGTCAACGCACCAGTAGTGGACAAGTTTTTGAAAACTCACAAAAGTGGGCAAATCATCGCAGGAGGAGCGATCGGCCAGTCATTCCACGCTACATGCCAGATGGATGAGATTTCGGCAGTATCAATCGAAATCTGCGGCATTGAAGATGACCCACAATTAAAGGCTGCGACGCCACTCATTCAAAATTTGTCAAGGAGAGAGTCTCAGTCCGAAGCTAATTCCGGACCGAGAACGCAAGATCAAAGGAAACCTCAGCGACAAGAGACCCAAGAAGGGCATCAAAATTGGAGTGATCCTTGCGTTCAAAATAAATTGGCCGAAAAAGATTCAACTCCGGAGGGAAACAATCTCCAAGAGGGATCGATTGAACGAGAAAGTGCTCAAATTCAATCGAATCTCCTGTATTACCAGCCGCATCAAATCGCATCTGTAGAGTTGCGACCACATAAAATCGCGCCTGCCGAGCTGCGTCATCATCAAATCGCACCTGCAGAGTTGCAACTTCATCAAATCGCATCTGAAAAGGTGTGTCTTCATCAAATCGCACCTGAAGAGTTGCGACTACATCAAATCGCTCCTGCGGAGCTTCGGCTTCAAAATCCAACAAGCTTCAAAGGTATGTCATCGACAAATCGCGCCAATCTGAAGCATCGGTGCCAAATTGAGTGTCAAAATCTGGCAAGCTTCAAAGGGTGCGTCACCATAAGCGCAACATTCAGTTCACGGGCACACTATCCAAGAAGCAATGGAATTTTTCGCGCGACTTTAAAATTTAAAAAGCGCCCTAAATCCAAATTATGCCGACTAATAATTAAAAGAGCACAATTCCATGTGGACACAGTTCCAGCCCTGTGGACACGTTCAGTCCAGTAGCGCAACCGCCCAATGGCACATCTTCAGTCCCGTGGGCACCTTCATCCCTGGTGGGCACAACTTCAGTCCCATGGACACAACTTCAGCCCTGTGGCACAACTACGGTCCTGTGAGCACAATTCAGCCATGTTGGCGCAAATTCATTCCAGCGGGCACGACCAGACACTTGGACACAACATCAGCCTCTTGGGCACAACTTCAGTCCCGTGCGCACACTACAGTCCTGTGGACACATATTCAGCCTTTTTGGCGCAATTCTGCCTTTTGGGCACAACTTCCGTCCCTTGGGCAAACTTCAGTCTCGGTGGGATCAACTTCAGTTCCTTGGGCATAAATTCAGCCCTCTTGGCGCAATTCAGTCTTGTGGGCACAACTTCAGTCCCGTGGGCACATCTTCAGTCCCATGAGCAGCTTCATCCCTGGTGGGCACAACTTCGGCACTGGCAAGGAGCACGTCAACGAACGCAGTAGGTGCAACGGTTACGTCGACGAAAGCGGATGGCGCGACCGGCACGTCAACGAAAGCGGATGGCGCGGACACGTCGACGAAAGCAGATGCGCGAAGGGTCCGACAACGTTCTCAACGAAACCAAGAGCGAGAAACAGGGAACAAAGGACGTTCAATCGATGAGTATTGACATTTGCTTGTCGGGAGTGTTGCGGAACGCGATGATTAATTAATTTTTATTAATTTATAATTGTTGTAATTGTCATTTTAGATGTTTTGTAATTTTAATTTAAAATGATCGTTCTTTGAATTTTCCCATAAATTGCTTATTCTCGCTTAATCTATTCATTGTATCTATAAAATTCCGCAATTCCTTTCATTTCCGTCATTCCTAAACATCTGCATAAATAGTCCGCTCAAATCACTTAATAATTCGCTTTCATTTTTATGCTCAACCGAGCAAATATTCTTAATATTTTCAATTATTCAATGAATAATTATGTTTTATATTTTAAATCCAATTTCAAATTATATTCAACATAATTATGCATATTTCACATAATTTATTAATTTATCGTTATTTTCCTTATTATTGTTGATAAATACTAAGAATTAAAGTTATTTCTTCGCTCAATTGGGGAAAAAGAAGTAAAGGTCGGTGCTCAACCCGGACTAGAAGTAACTCGTCGGTGCCCAAATCCGACACAAGTGTCTACGGCGCAAAGGTCCTGACACCGTAAGGTTGAATAGACAGACTATTTTAGGCTGATAAAAAAATTGAATGAACGAAATTGACACCGATCCTAAATTTCTTGGTACTTTTTGGCAAGATTTGAAGTTTGAACCTAGTTAAAAAATTCAATTCGACACCATAAAAAACACAAGAAGTTTCAAAATTTTTGAAGAATTTATATATGTATCCCTAGTATCCAAAATCAGGTGTTTTTGCAAGTGTCAAAAATTTCAGCCCAAATCATGGACGAGACGTATTTTTGAAATAATTGACAACAAGAACAGAAATAGGACTTTCTTTCTACATACTTAACTTTAATCGTTTTTTGGTTATACTAAGTCAATAATGAAAGAAATTTTCCGTCCATAAGAAGGATGGAGGGGGGGGTTTATGAAAGGAAACGAATCTATTCAAAGTTTTTATTGTGCAAAATTATTGTGCGTTTCCTTTATGAAAGGAAACGAATCTATTCAAAGTTTTTATTGTGCAAAATTATTGTGCATAAAAGGGGATAAAGTGGTATTTCATAGTGGTCGTGGAGCAATTCCTATCGAATTGCTTTTCATAGGGGTCGAAGGGAAAGGGGGGACTTCCCTAAACTGATTGTTATGAAGAGTTGGCTGTTGCAACACACTCTAGTTGCCGGAACATTTTCTTGGGTAATGAAGTTAGTTTCGAACTGGTTGTTCGAATAAAGCTACTCAAATGTTCAGTATTAGGCAATGGCAATTTAATGAATTTAGACTCCATATTTCATGGCGGCATAGTGTAATGGTCTATAACTCAGCACTGAAAATGCTGGGACATGACTTCGAATCCCACCATTCACAATAAAGCTTGGGCAAAACGTTAGACCGCCGGTGGGACTCAAACCCACGTCTCCCCAATCCGGGGATTGTTCTTATCCACTAAACTACAGCGATCACGTTTGCCCACCCTTTAATGGATGCTTTTCATAGGGTGGGAATCACTCTATGGGAGGCATTTTCCTCTTCTCTCTTACAACATTAAAATAAACTAAAGCCAGTGGGGAGCATATGCCTTTTTACGCAGCTCTCAGCCGAGCTATTATAGAGAGCAAATTGTGAAAACTAACGTAAGCTCTGTTTCCTTGCATAAAAACCATTTTCCTCGCTGAGTATTCGGACTCATGCTTCATTGGATTGGTGATTTTTTGTCACATCCACTTCACCAAAAAGAATATTACAGAATGGCTCGCGATTTTTTTGCATTAATAAAACTTTGGCTAGCCAAAGTGCATTCGGCTGAAGTGCAGGATCGACTGCAACATATATATAGAATACCTGCACATCCTCTCAATGATGAAAACAGCGAATCTCCTCCCGCCAATTGGATTCCAAACCAGTTGTTACCTTCTTCCATCGGGCATGAGAAACTGAATTTTCCAAATAAAATTTCATTTTTTCACCATTTGTACCCCATATCATCGAATGATGTTTCAATGCTCAATTCCTGTCCTTTGAAATGGATAAACAATCCGTTGTGAGGACCATCCGGCAAATTTCGGCAGGAAGCAAAATTTTTAGACCCGTGGTCCAGAAGCTGAAAGCGTCTGCTTGCTTTGGCATTTCCATTGAAGTTGAGCGTCTTGCTCGGATAGCACACGAGGAGCCACCGGAAAAAAATTAGAAATGGAAAGATTCGATTTGAAAAGTAATAGATTTGAGGCCCTTCGATGCCATTCGCCCTAACTTGATTCACTCAAAATTTTCAAGGCCTATTGTAAAAAAAAAGTTCAAATGATTCTTATTTTCGAAATCTCGCATTAGGGTTTAACTATGGACGAGATCAAAAAATATGTTCAGGTAATTCTGACAAAGTGGCCCATTTGCGGAATGTTATTGGCACTATTGGTACAATGATTGAGTCCCGGTGCTCAACTTTATTTTCTAATGGGTTCTTGGCGGATAATAAATATTTTTCGTTGGATTTTGCATTTAATTAACCATGCCATTTAAACTTAAAAAACGATATATTTACTAAGAATCAGGGCGCGGAAAAATAAATTGAGTGCTGGGGCACTAGAAAGTGCGAGTTGCAAAGACAGCAGCTTTTCAACTAGGCCGACAGCAATGGAACGATCAGTCCATCGTAATACTTAAAGTCCATTTTTGGCCAAATTTCTAATTGTTCAGAGTATTTGAATAATCATGTTATAATGAATGGCATCGAAATCCAGCCCCAGATACTAACCCTTGGTCAGGGCCACAAGTCTCATTGCGGCCAACTTCCAGGAAGATGTTCTTCTTGGCTTCTCCTCGGGCTATGTCCAAAGGTCTTTAAATACAAAAAACTCAAAATTATCCCCATTATTCCTCTCTTCACCCTAATCAAAAATTCTTCCTAAAAATAGTCTAATAAGATGTTTTGAGATCGCTAATCATGAATTCGAGTTTTCAATTAGTTTTTCGGTGAATCGAAAAATTAAGCACATACACATGGTCAGCGCCTAAAAAACTCCTACCATCCCCCCTTTTCACATTCTAACCTTTATAAAATAGAAATTTTGAAAAAATCTGGGTTTTTGAGGCTTAGACCTGTGAAATTTCGAAAATAAAAAAATGAATTCATTGATCAGCAACCTTAGAATCCACTTATATACATTCATCGTAAAAAATAAAAAAATTAATTGAGTGATTTAAACTCAATACTCTTTTTGTTTCTTAATTGTATTTCCTGTTATATTTAGGCCACGTCCTTCTATAAATATGATTCAAAAATCGACGAAGACCTGTATAATGAAACTATCGGATGTCCAATCTTTTTCGGATTTCAGGCCACTATTTAATAGGAAATCCTCTAAGGACCTTTTTAAAATGCGACCCCTTTAATTATTCAAAGCTTACTGTTGCTTGTTGGCAGCATCAATAAAAGGGGTTGGGTAGAAGGGGAGGATGAAGGGGGAAAGGAGGAGGAAGAGAAAATCGATCGGGGTCATTACCCTGATCGGTGTTCTGAAATTCAAAAATTTAAATGCTCAACTCAAAAACTTCAAACCCCCTACCCTTTCGAGGAAACGACCCAACACGACCAATATACATATAGATATCGTACAAAACTCTATTAGGACCCCATGGGGTCTTATTTTTCAACACCTCTAGAGAGGGGTGGTCTATTAGAGATTTCCATTAGAGAGTTTCTTCAGAGGAAGGAGTTTATTGTGGGATGGGTTCCTAATGGGATGTGGGGACTTAATAGAGGTAATACGGTAATATAGAATCTTATTCTTATTATTTACAAAAAAATGATAATTTGAAAATAAACCGAAAGATAATCTGTAAATTTCTGCAAGAAAAATTTGCCTTTATATTTTTGGTCTAATAAAAAAAATTAGGTTAAAATTTGGCCATTTAGCACCAAAAAAATTACCGATCTTTTAGGGGCTTACCATCTTTTATTATTTATTAAGTTATTCATCATTAAGGCCATTAATTAGGAATCCGCCAATTAAGCATGCTTAGTGCCCATCCTTAAATCTTACCATTATCTTTATCATGATTAAATTTGCGACCATAACGCTGATTATGATCAGGAAAGGCGGATGATGAGCTTTAATCATGATTAAGGAAGGCCGTAACTAACTTGTTAGAATAAAAGTAAGGGTCTCACAGACTGACTATTAAATCCACCGATTCTATAAACGTAATAAATAATAAAGAGATAAAAATAGTACGATTTATTGGCCAAAATGGTTAATGGAACTGTGCTTTTGCTCAATTTTGGTGAATCACCATTATCAACAGTAGAAGAACAAAAAATGGGGATGTGGATGGGTTGTGGAATGTGAAGGGCGAAGAACCCTGTCGCTTACTACCGTAGGCGTCATCTACGGTAAGAATGAACACCTCACAAGGGAACTATTTCAAATTAAGTTGTTACTTTCAAACAAAATCTACAAAGTCGAAAAGTCATATAAGGTCATAGAATGAGTTTTTTTGCCTTATCTTGTGGCCATTGGAACGGTGCCGGGACGTTAAAAAAACCGCCACAAGAGGCATTAAATATAGGAATCGACAGAAATTGGAAAAATGAAATCATCATCTACCATTCACATTGCTCTTCGCCTACGGGAAAGTTCACGGTTCTCTAAATTGAATTGAATTTATTATTTTGATCTTGTTTTCAGATTTCTGATGCTTCTCCTTCTTGTGTCGAAAAGGTATTATTATGTGCAATAATCATCAATATAACAATTATGATGATCAATATAACAAATATGATTAGAGACCGAATCGAGACGAGATTTTTCGAGATTTACCGAGTTGGGCATTTTTCGAGAATCTCGAATCGAGATCGATCTCGAACCCAAAGTCCGGTCTCTAATTATGATCAATGATCTTACATATTACTGCAATTAATGAACCAAATAAATGGTTTTCTTTCTGGATTAATTGAGTTTTATTCTGAAGTTTTTGGAAATCCTTAGAACCAAGTTTTCATAAATTTTGATTTTTAGCATTTCGATCTAAAAAAGTTTCAACCTAGACTATTATTAATAATAAATTAAGGAAACATTTCAAGAATTGTATAAAAGCGTGCTGGGCCGTTAGTCGAAAAGTGCAATTAAGGGCGTTAGTCGAAAAGTGCAATTAA
>LDKF01001644.1:24081-36173 GCA_001026735.1 Rotylenchulus reniformis
GGGGGGGGGGGATTTCAATTGCAGGGGTATATATTTAAACCTTTTTCGACTCCATTTTCTATGGTGAGACTTAATTGTGAGCCATAAATATTTGTATATTTTGACGAACTGTTCAATCTATGATGATTGATGATTTATCCTTCTTTTTGTTTCCTTCTAGTTTTTATTTGGTTCCAAGATTGTGCAATTTATTGTAGTGAATAAATAATTATTATTTATGTTTTTGTTTTATTTTAGAGTAATAATTGGATTCTAATCTTTAAAATATTACTTCCTCTCCTGGTAAGGAAAATTTTTCGCCAAAAAAATTGCGGCAATTAGACGATATTTTACATTTATTTTTTTTATACATAATTACTGCAAAAAACTGTTGACCAAAATAAATACATACAATTATCGTTATCGGCAAATTTAGAGTATTTTGCTCAAAACTTTTTTTTTGCATTGAACCAATTCGAATGGGCTTAGGCTTATTTTGTTGCCATTTTAGCTCTATTTTTTGATAACAAACTTGTTTTTTTCTACATTGCATTTGAGCCGAGATATGACAAATGATCCCCAAATGTCGCGTCACGATTATTTCTGAGTCGAATTGTGTTTTTTTGGGCTAACCTGATATTTTGCTATTTATTTTGAGCTAAAATGCCCAAAACATCATATTGGAACATCTATATTTTAAGAATATTTTTAAACCATTAAAAAGTTATTCACTTTACTGTGGTGCAAGACTTTCTGGTCACCTTTGGAAATTGGCCTCAAACTAATAACATGGTCGACAATAAGATTGTCACCGCCGAGATGAATCAGAGTGATCGGCGGTGTCGAGCGAGGACGAATTTGGAATGGAATGCGATGAGGATGGAATGCTATAAGAGATCGGCCGTATAAAAGATGAATGTATTCCTGTGATGATCATCCCCCCATTAACCATTTCCATCTTGTGCTGTTTGTTCGCCGAAGAAAGAATTCGAAATTGTGCGTGTCGATCGGGAATTTTATTGGGCTGTCTTTCCCTTGGGCTTTAGGAATGTTCCACGGGATTTCGGGTTTACCAATCTAGTGGAAGTGTGGGATGAACTTAATACTCAGCTGACCCAGGCCGGGGAGTTGAGCTCTGCGGACTCTCCTCTTCCTTCAACCTATCCAGGCCGGAGGGTGTGAAGCGAATGAGAGGCCCCAATCCCTCATCAGTGATAAGGGATTGTGGGGAACTAGAGCATCGGCTGGGTAGCTCAGTGGGTAGAGCTCTTGACGATCGAGGGGCCCCTAAGACATGCGGTTGAGAAGACGTGTGGTTCGATTCCCACCCCAGCCATAACCTTTTGCTCTAGTTTTCGCCTACGATCACGGACCGAAATCTAACAGAAGGTCTCCCAGTGGGGGCGACAAAGATAGCACCAAGATTTTATACCATCTTTATCTGCCAAAGAGTGCCCAATGACATTAATGTTCAAAAGTGAAAATGTAGGCCCGGATTTGGATTTTAAAATGCAAAAAAAACATTTAACTCTTTTCGAATAGAAACAGAGAAAAATCCATCTGATTCTTATTGTCTATGTTACATTATTACACTACAAAGATTCAATTGATCAATGACATTCTTAGCGATGCTAAATAGGATAGTATAAGAGTTGTTAATAATAGCATGAATTTTTGAATAATAGCATGAATCTTTTTGTCGGCCACTGAAGCTAATAAGGAGCTTATTTTATGAATTGAATAATCAAATAATCATTTTAAAAAAATAAAATTCTTACCCGCTTTGTATCTCAATTTGAAAAAAGCGCTTTTCATTGGATTATTGAAGATCACTACCACTTCTGTGGCATTTTTCTCTGCCATAACCAATGGCATTTGATATGTCGACTCGTTGCAAATAACATACGCACCTTTTAAAACAAGAAAATTATTTGATAGAAGTCTGAAAAGATCAAAGAAAATTGCCAAACAGGGTTGTCATTTTGCCACATCTATGTGGCATTTAATCACATTTTTCAATTATGTAATTCACTCAAAAATATTAATTTTCCGATGAATGCCCTTAATTTTCAAAATTTTATTCCCATTTCAAAATTTTTATACATTACACATGAAGTATATTTTCATTTTCATAACTTTTGAAAAAATGCTTGAATAAAGACTTTTTGCACTCTGTTCGGGGGTGGGTCAGGAAAGGGGAGGATCAGATATTTTGGTGCTGGGTCTTTAGAAAAAGGCCCAATGTGGCCAGTCTGGCCTAATTTTTTTTGTTAAACTTGCTAAGTCGAAAATTAAAAAGCCATTATACAGAATTTAATTCTCTATCTTCTGGTAGTTTAATTTTTCGAAATTCGAACAAAAAGTTCGAAATTTTTCGAAAATACCCTTTTTCAATATTTTGGGCAAATTTCGAACTTTTTGTTCGATTTCGAAAAATTAAAAATACCAGAAGATAGAGAATTAANAGAAACAGAGAAAAATCCATCTGATTCTTATTGTCTATGTTACATTATTACACTACAAAGATTCAATTGATCAATGACATTCTTAGCGATGCTAAATAGGATAGTATAAGAGTTGTTAATAATAGCATGAATTTTTGAATAATAGCATGAATCTTTTTGTCGGCCACTGAAGCTAATAAGGAGCTTATTTTATGAATTGAATAATCAAATAATCATTTTAAAAAAATAAAATTCTTACCCGCTTTGTATCTCAATTTGAAAAAAGCGCTTTTCATTGGATTATTGAAGATCACTACCACTTCTGTGGCATTTTTCTCTGCCATAACCAATGGCATTTGATATGTCGACTCGTTGCAAATAACATACGCACCTTTTAAAACAAGAAAATTATTTGATAGAAGTCTGAAAAGATCAAAGAAAATTGCCAAACAGGGTTGTCATTTTGCCACATCTATGTGGCATTTAATCACATTTTTCAATTATGCAATTCACTCAAAAATATTAATTTTCCGATGAATGCCCTTAATTTTCAAAATTTTATTCCCATTTCAAAATTTTTATACATTACACATGAAGTACCTATATTTTTCTTTTCATAACTTATTGAAAAAATGCTTCTTGAATAAAGACTTTTTGCACTCTGTTCGGGGGTGGGTCAGGAAAGGGGAGGATCAGATATTTTGGTGCTGGGTCTTTAAAAAAAGGCCCAATGTGGCCAGTCTGGCCTAATTTTTTTTTGTTAAACTTGCTAAGTCGAAAATAAAAAAAGCCATTCTGCAGAATTTAATTCTCTATCTTTTGGTATTTTTAATTTTTCGAAATTCGAACAAAAAGTTCGAAATTTTTCGAAAATACCCTTTTTCAATATTTTGGGAAAATTTCTAACTTTTTGTTCGAATTTCGAGAAATTAAAAATACCAGAAGATAGAGAATTAAATTCTGCAGAATGGCTTTTTTATTTTCGACTTAGCAAGTTTAACAAAAAAAAATTAGGCCAGTCTGGTCACATTGGGCCTTTTTTAAAGACCCAGCACCAATATTTTCAGTTCAATGGCAAAAAAAAAAGAAATCTAATGCAGTTTTTTAATCTTCATAAATGAGGTAATTCGTTGAAAAGAATATAATTCCCTAGAATGATGATGAGATAAATAAACAAATCTATTATTTTCCAGCACTGGTCTAAAATCAAATAAAAATGGGGAAATTTTGATATTATGTAATTCAATGATATCATAAATATTTTAAATATATCAAAAATGCTAAAAAATTCAAAAATGCTAAGCCTATAAGATCAACAAATGTGAAAAATGATTAAATTTTACCATTCAAATAAATGTTTATTAATTAATTTTGCAGATATTTTAGCCGTTAATCTAATATTCATTCGTGTTATTGATACCTAAAAAGGTTTTAATATTTTTTTTTTGCAAAAATGAAACAAAAACTTGCAAATTTTCTAAATCAATTCACTTGATAACATTAAAACATTTTTTATATTTAAGATATTATGTAGTTTTTTATTCGTGTACAGGACAGGGCAGGATATGTCATAAACGACATAGCACCTAATACTAACCATTCGCAGTTTTGTCCTTTTGGTACTTGATTTCCAACCAATCCTTGTAGGGAGAATCGCACACAAAATTAAAGTTCACCAATTCGATGATTATGCGTGTTTTTAGAAAATCATTTCTGGCCATATTTTTCTGAATAGTTATATAATTTAAAGTTATTTTTTTCTGAATATTTTTATAAATATAAAATGGCCCTACATCAGGATTATTTTTAAAAATTTTTATAAATTAATTATTAACAATACTTAAACACACTTTATTACTTTTTCAAAAAAGTTTAAAAATTCAGTGGCTTTTTATAATATACATAATTAATGAGAGGATTAAAAATGGACAAAAAAATTTTATGATTAATTTAAATATTTGGGCCTTTTATAATCAATTCATAATCTTTAATAATTTTTATATATTATTCTTATATACCTATTTAAAATATTCATTCCCTATCCACCCACTCTTCAGATAGCCGATGCACTTTACTTAGAACAATTTGGAAAAGTTCTAATTGCTACCAAGATTGGGTTTTTAAACATATAAAACAAATTTTGTTTTTGATTATTTCATTAGATTATTTTACTTTTTAGGAAAATTCATAAAATTCATTATTGATATTTTTGCAAGTGACTGTCTAGCTTTAAAAATAGCCAAGTTATAAGCCTTACAAATGAATGACCACCCGTTTTTTGCCCCTAAAATTTGACATTTTCCAAAAAAATATCCCTTCATTAAAGTCTGTATTTTTCCTGATTATTCGTTTGAAAGAATTTATCTCTCTGTGCTTTTGAAGACCAGGCTCTGGGCTAAGTCTCATAAAAATTTGGAATCGCACAGCTTGGCGTTTACTAGAGGTTGGGCCAAAATAGCTGAAAAAAGCTGTGTGCCGTCAACGAAATTTTTTCTTGGCTCTATTTCTTTTTACAAGGGCGGGAAGTTTTAAAGCTAATATATGTTTTTATACACAATTTTGTTGCGCATCTTTTGACAGTATTTGATTAAAATTTGCTCCATTAATAAAAAAGTTATTTACAATTTACTGTGTAACAGGACTTTCTGGTCACCCTGTAGTTGTTTTTTGAGCTTTCTTTTTTCCCACCCTATTACAATTTATTTTACAACCCACCCTGATCCGCCAGATACACTTTTTAGCCTTTGGATTTTCCAGGAACTTCCATTTTGGAATTGCTGTTAGTTCCATCTCGGTTCCACAATCATTGTCTGGAAAATATTTTTATTAGTCTTTCTTCCAATCTTACTTCTCAAATAAATAAAAGGACTCTTACTATTATTTTTATCTAAAAATTCTAGGGAAAATGAGTGCTGATGATAAAAACATGACCGATTAATCTTATATACTTAAAAGAATTTAATTCATAAGAAATATAGCATTTTTTTTAGAATTTTACTCTTTTACTGTTCGAATTTCCTTGGAAAATTTATGGAATTTTTTCTACATTATTGATAATCGTATTTTACGCAGTAGAATTATTTTGGGCTCCTGATGAGGAAATCCCAATAAAATTCTAGGAATTGGGGAAATCGAGGAAGACAATTAGGAAATCAATCGATGAATAGGAATTTCAAAGATAATTAAGCTTTCACTTTTAAATCACGAATAAATTAAATCCGTGAAAGAGAATAATAAATATTTTATTCTCAGGCGTCCGAGGACTAACTAAAAAGTGCAAAAGAAAATGCAAAACACAAAAAATGGGACAAAATGACTCAAAATACATTACAGATCGCCAAAAATAGGGGGAAAACACAAAAGATGAATGGGTCAATGGGTTCCCATTGTACTACGCAAATCTCAAATGTTTTTTTTTCACGAAAGGTGCTGGATTGTTCTGGCATAGTGATCAGAATGGGCTTTTTGTTAAGACTAGAGACCGGACTAAACGTTCAATCAAGATCTTGAAACAAGATTCTTGAAAAATCTTGAATCTTGAAAATTCTTGAAAAAATCAGAAAAGGTTTAATCAAGATCTTGAAACAAGATTCTTGTAAAATCTTGATGTTGAAAAATCTTGACCCAAATTATTCAAGATCTTGAACGGGGTCAGGATCTTGAACGGGGTCAAGATTTTTAATTCAGAGGGAGAGTCTCCAAATCGGTCATCAAATCGCATTAAAATCGAGTTTCTGAATTTCATACACTTCAAATTTTGAAAAAAGCTCTGATAAAGTTTTTTATCAATCATGCATACATTTGGAATTTTTTCATTAAACAGAAAAACCTTGAAAAATAAATTTGAAAAACAGAAAAGGTTCAGGCAAGATCTTGAATCTGATTCTTGATAAATCTTGATTCGTGAAAAATCTTGAAAAAAATCAGAAAGCTTTCGATCAAGATCTTAGTTCAAGATTTTCAAGATTCTTGAAACAAGATTCTTGGAAAATCTTGAAAAATCTTGTCTTGGTCCGGTCTCTAATTACGACTATAAAATCTCCTTTAATAATATTTTTTAGTCACAATTACTCTAGAATCTAGAACTATACATCTTTTTGCAACACTGAAAACAGATAGAGCATAAAATTCTGAAAAAAAAAATTAGCCAAAGCCCAACTAAACTTCTCTGCTGTGGAAAAAAATTTTATGGCCAAAATTCTGTGAATCATTTTTAGCTATTTTTGCTCTAGTATTTTTTGCTATCAAACTGATTTCTCTAGGTTGGGTTTGAACCGAGTTATAGCAAAAGCCCAAATGTCGTACAACTGTTTCTCACCAATTTCCTCCAGCTCCGTGCATTCTTCGCCGGTATATCCTCGCGGGCAACGGCACTTTTCGCACTTTTGGAGTGGGTCTGGATATCCTCCATTTTTACAAGCATCCCATTTTGGCATTCCAATTTTGCAACGAGTAACTTTTGAATCCTCACGAAGGTGCGGATATTTGTTGGTGCCTAAAATTATAAAAATATCAGAAAAAATTAATTAATTAATTAAATCATTGCTATTTGAATCAATATTATCTATGTTCGAATTAGACTGTGTAAAAACTAAAAATATGGCCAACTCCGCATCCAAAAATTATAGTACTTTTTCCCTTAATTTTTTCTCAGAACCATGCATGCTCGAATTGGGCACTTAGTAAAAGTTATGGTCAAAAAAGTATTTTTTTCATAGTATTTTAGTCATAATTTTTTCATAGTGGACCAATTTGCATGGGCTTTGGCTTATTTTGTAGCTAATTTTTTGCTTCATTTTTCTAAATTACATTTGAACTGAGTTATAGGGAACGGTCCGCAATGTTGGCACACCATGTATTAGTCTAACTTTTGTAATTGATGAAATTGTTCTATATTTTTTGACATCAAGTTCATTTCTTTATGTTGGATTTTAACCGAGTTACATATGTAGAGTACCAAGAAAAACACCTACAGTAAATGTGGTTGATCAATTTTGCGTCCTTGAATGAGAGACCACCCTCTCTTATTATCGACAGATGATTGACAGGGTCGCGCGGTATTATTGCGTCAGGGGGATAATGCATCGCAGAACCAAAATCATAGGGCAAACCACGCTGGTCAGTCTTTTGCTTTTTGTATTGCTTTATCCAGCTGCCATTATAGTTCCACTTAGCATCATATTTTGCAATTGCTTTGCCATGAATCCAGACATAATTGTCCCGGTCCTCTCTCGCATTTTCATGATGAATGCCCAAAGCGTGGAGCACTTCGTGTGGGACGGTCTGAATGATGGTATAATTAGGGCCTGCTGGACTTCTAGATGCTAAAAACCAGGGTTGGACAGACCCGGTTACGGTTCCGGTTAACCGTAACTGTTAACCGGGTTTTTTTCGCCCAAAACCGGGACCGTTAATAAAAAATACCATTCGAATCGGCATGAAATTCTGAACAATTTTGCCTTTTTTACTTCTTGTCTAACAAGTCAACAAAAGCAAAAGTAACATGTGGAGGGGGAGGGGGGGGGAGGAAGACATCGATCGTTAGGTATTCAAGTTAGTAGATCACCATTTGCTCTGCATCACCGCTCGGCTAATGGCTGGGTGAAGGGATATGCTCCCCACGGGCTTGAGTATATGTCTGCACGGCGGTGGGATTCGAACCCACGTCCCAGGATTTGTGTCCTGTGTGATAGACCACTACACCACGCCGCCGACAAGTTAAAATGCGCGTCAGAAAAATGAGGAAAATCTGGTTTTCTTTTTAGGAGGCAGAATGTCTTGAAGCGGTTGTTTGATGGCGTTTGGCGCCTTCTTTCTCTTTCCTCGCCTTACTCTTTTTTCATTATGATGGGCGTGTCATTACATAGTTTGAGATGAAAAATCCTTTCGATACCACAAGAAGTCATTTGCGCAAAATTTCGTCCTAGTCCTAGAATTTTGCTATAAATGGAATATTATCATATTTAAAAAAAAGGAATTTTAATTATGTTGAAAATTTCTCATTGAAATTAAATTTCCCACAAGCTATTGATAGAAAGATACGCTATAAGAAAAAAAATTTTGCGATTTTAGGAATTTTCTTTTGAAAATTGATTTTTTCCTTAAAGCAATTAATTCACTATATTAAAGAATGCCCACGGCCAATAAAGTGACCACCAGAGAAAAATTTGGTTTTTGCTAAATTGCATAATCACATTCAAATTTTTTGAAAATATTCCATCGTTTCCGAGATTTTTCTAAAAGTTGAAAAAGAAATATCAAATAGATATAAAATAATCCGTAAAAAGGGTATAAAATTATCATTAAATAACAAAAAGGGTGGATAAACTCCCTCGAAAATGGTCCAAACAAATTTTGAAACAACTTTTTCATGCATATTTGGCTTATTAGGTCATAATGATAACTCGTAAACGTAAACTATGCAGCAAAAAATAGTTATAGCTTAAGAATCCGGGCCCTATTATAAAATACATAGAGAGAAGTAATATTTTATTACTTGTCTCTAAAAAGCATTGGAACTATCTTAAAAACTGCTTCCGAGGACCGCACTAGAATATATATTTGAGTTGTCTTTGTGAATTAATTTTTAGCCTAATTTATGGGCTTTAAATTAAGAAAAGAATGGATTAATATACACGAAAAAGGGCAGTACGAAACTTGCTTGCGGACCGAAATTTGCGGAACCAAAAATTTAAAAAAATAAATAAATATTTAAAATTCTCACTGTGAGTTTTCATGGGTGTTGAATCTGATCTACTTTAGCACATCTTTAAGAAAAATCTATGATTTGAAATCATTCTATGATTTTGAAATCACTTGATTTCTGTCAGATCATTGATTTTTTCAACTGATTTTCACATTTCATTCCAAACTACTTGACACCTCGTCTTTTCAATTGTACTTTCACCTACAATATTAATAAATAGAATTTTTCGTTTTAAATTAAAATGTTTACTTATATACTATAATAAAGTTGAGAAAAGTCTGTCTTCTTTCAATATATCTGTCTATCCCCCTATTTCGAAATCCCCTTTGCAACCGGACAGTGGGGGGTCAGAGCGCCAGAAAAATCCCCAATTTTGGCTGAAAGATCCATTGATGAGGACCTAAATTTGTGTTTTGAAAATTTATTTGAAAATGACGATGAAAAATTTTGTCCCCAAATTGAAAATGATTCGAATACTATCTCAATTCCAGACAATAAGACCAAGAAAAAGAGGAAAAGGTCTAAGGGCAGGAATATAAACTCAACAAATGTTCCACCCGACCATCATAATGTTCAAAAACACTCAAAGTTGAACATTCCATCTCTCCTGTCCCTCCATATTCCCAATCATAGGCTTTCCATGCATTTTCCATCCTCATATAGGCTTTCCATGCCTTTGGATGGTGATATGCCGGAGTCTGAGCAAAGTTACCGGACGGAACGGGGTTTTCCAATGATTTGGCCCAATGAACCGCTGAGCAAGTCCTGTCCGAATGATTTTCCGGTCCGGAAAGTGCAGGCAAAATCTTTCGATGAGCCAAAATTGCATTGTAAAAAGGTTCCGATGAGGACATCGGCTAAGTCGAAAGGGGAGGAGGCGCCCAAATGCCCACCCTGCGGCTCTAAGCCATCTACAAGCATGCCTCAATCCAATCGGCATCCAATCAGCAATTCCGATCGGCCATCAGCCAACATGCCTAAATCTGCGGCTAATCACCATTTGGTCAATGATTTTGAACGGCAAACATGCATTGCATGCGCGCAATTCGCTTTCCATGCGAATTTGCGGGAATTTTTCCATCGGAACTCGTCCAGTCCGTGTTTCTGGCCACCTTGGTCATTCCATTCCAGTTGCTGCTGTGTATGGTGTCATCGCTGCTGCTGTTGTGCCCGTTTGCCTTGCTGTGCTGAGACGCCACAGGCCACTGTCCTGAGGACCGGCCGCTTTGTTCGACTTCGGGACGAAGTCTGGATGGACCCGGTGGGAAGTACAACATGACTCTCCGATCCGATATTTTGAATTATTTGATGGCAAAATGCCCACTTTCACCCCTTCTTTGGACATTTCATCCCATCAAATGTTTTTCCATTCCCCATTCACATTTCATATTCAGTCGTCTCCGACGCAATCACTCCTTAAATTGTAGAGTAATCTTTGGAAAATAAATGTTATTTTATATATTGATTCGCTTCCTTCCTTTATTGAGCAAAAGGTTTCCAAGAGGTTTCCTAATACATTGCTCTTGATTTCACATTATAAGAAATATTCCCGTTTCCACCCCCAAAGAATATAAAAAACCCTTATATTCTACTCCAAAGATCTGACAGAAAATCAATTGATTTTCAAAATCATAGATTTTTCTTACAGATATGCTAAAGTTGACGTTAGATTCAGAATCAATACCCATATAAACTCTCAGTGAGGATTTTAAAATTTTTTATATTTTTATTATTTATTTTTGTTCGCGGTCCGCAACTTTCGCACCACCAAAAAAAAGAACATCTATTGATAAATCGGTCTTTAAAGAGACATAAAACGATTGCTAGGCCAAAACGATGAAAGGAAAATATATGTTAAAAGTTTTTATTTTTGGAGCCCTTAAATGGTCAAAGTAACTTGAACTTTTTTAATTATAGAAAACGATGATTTTTGATATTTTTAGAATTCTAGTTAGGAAGCTGCGAAAAAGTTTATATGATAGGCCGCATTAGCCCTTTTATACATTCATACATTAACAAGATCACAAAATTTTGCGATCGAGATTTTAGAGTGGATCGTCTTGTTGTTTCATTTTTTGCTTTTTTTACCTTTTCCTCTTTGTGGGATATTTGGAACTGTGATTTGTAGCATGTTTTTATTAGCCAAATCAAGACATTTTATCGCTTTGAATTGTAGTTTTTCCACCCATAATCCCGCCATCTCAAAACTCCGCCAAAAAGAAAAACACCCAAAATCCCGCTGGCCAAAAATCCACCAGCCCAATACTCCGCTATATGGAAAAATGTCCAAAACTCCGTCAAATAGAATTTCTAAAACCTCATTTTTTTCAACCTCGTTTTTCGAAATTTCCTTATTGTTTGAATGTTTGATTTTCAATTAATTCTCAGCATAATTATCAAAATCAAAAAACTTTTTAGCGGAATTTTTCAAGTTTTCAGAGGCTTCGATTTTTCTAAATTTTCCAAAAATTTCACAGACTTAGGTTTATGTATTTTCGTAGGACGAGTTATAATTAAAAAAATAAACAGACTTCGGATTTTTCAAAATTTCACACGACTAGATTCTCTGGTTTTTTCCTGATTTACAAAGTCTTTAGGATTTTGTGAAAAAGTCAGAATTAATTTTTTTTTAATGAGACAAATCAGAACAAAATTTTTGGCAAACAATATTATATGCAGAAAATTATGGCCAATTATATGGCCCTTTTATTTTTTTAAATACATAAAAAAATGGAACTTTTCAGACCAAAAGGGGGACTTATTAGCATCTTGGTTGTTAATTATAATTCACCTTTTCTCAAAAAATGCACACCGTGATTTATAAATTTATAAGGAGATAATTATCTAAAAACCTCAGCTAGTCTTCTGCTGATGCAAAGATTGGCGTTTTCCATAGATCAACACGACGTCCAACTGCCGCTTCCGCCGTTGATTTTGGTGTCAGTATCTTTATTTGTATTGTT
>LDKF01001645.1:1222-15377 GCA_001026735.1 Rotylenchulus reniformis
CACATCGTCACATTTGGACTGCAAATGTCCGAATTGGCTGCACTTGTTGCATTGCGACGATTTGTGCCTGCAATCGGCGTGTGGGTGCTTTCCTCCACAGCGCCAGCACATGTGAGCTGGAGGGGATTTGCTTTGCACATTTGCTTTGCTTTCCCTTTCCTGAGTGTGCCCTTTTGGCCTCTTTTTCATTGCATTCACCGCTTTGTCGGCCGAAGACTCAATTATTTTGGCCTCGGCGATGGTGGTCAGGTAGTTGATGCAGTCATCGACAATGTCATCATACTTGACTCTGTCCCCATCCGCAGTGAGTTTGGTGAGGATTCTTTGCCTTAATGCAGCATCACGCGACGATTTGAGCGCGGTGAGTAGCATCAATCCCTTGAATTGTTCTTCCTTGAGCTTCTGAAACTGAAAATCCGCCAAGAGTCGCTTATGACGATTGATGAATTGTCGAAAGTCCTCGCCCTCCCCACGGCAAGCCATCAAGCACTCATATCGATCAATGAAGATGGATTGCGGTTTGGCGAACAGCCTTTCCAGCTTGCTGATTGTTTCGTCGAAAGTGAATGCGGTCACTGCTGCTGGGAGGCAGAATTTCGTATATTCGCTGAATGCGCCCTCCGACAATTTGTTCATCAATGCTTTGACCTTGGCAGCATCATCAGCATTTGGCGCAGCGCAGTCCAGTCCGAATTTGAAGCGTTCCAACCACTCCGAAATCCTTGATTTTTCATCGCTAGGTTCGAAGATGGAGATGTCCGGCAGAGCCGGAATGATGGATTGCTGATTTGGAGCTGGTGCCGCCTGCGCATTTTGCTGGAGAGTCAGCAACTGCGAAATTTGCGTTTGTTGCTGATGGATGAGCTGGAGAAGCTGTGCTGCTGTCAGTTCCGCCATGCTTTTTTTAACCCCAACACGAGGGGATGCAATAGCAACACGAGCTATGCAATTAAAGCTGAAGAACAGAAGCAAGGATAAAGCACAACACGAGTGCTAAATCCCGGATGAGAGCGGACTTATAATTCAACACGAGAATTATAGTCGAAGAATTTTTCTTGGGAGAAGAGTCGAACTATTGACTCCTCACGGGAGAACAATAGTGATGAACAAGCCCGGTTTGCTCACGGCAAACTCGATTGTGACTCACGGTCAACAATAGGCTTTCCGTTTTCCGAAGAATTTCGAAATATCACAGCTTTACCAGCTAGTGATATTTTTTTGACGAATGTAGAGTCCTTTTTGCCGGGCGTCGCCAATTGTTCGGTCCCTATTCAATAAAAGACAATAGTCCGAAGTTTATTGATGGGTCGAAGCACAATACAATAAAAATAATTGTATAAATAAGAGGGGACCTAAAAGTGGGAAAACAATATTATTGGTATTCGGGGAATAAATAAAATGGTGAAAATGAATGAATGGGGAAATGGGAACGGAAGAAAATTATTTGGAAGTCAATAGATCCAATATCGATCGACATAACGCCAATTCCACATTCAAACTCGGCGGCAATGCCCCGAACAAATACAATCTAAAATTTATTTTTATAAAGGAAAACTTCCGTTTCATAAAATCCTAAAAAAGCCAAAAATAAATTTCTAATTCAATTGTCGCATTTGGGCGAAATGCGCTTCATCCCTAGATCGGGCTGAATTGATCGTTCTTTGATCACGACTTTGCATTTGCACAATTTGTGTTTTTTGCACTATTTTGCCCCTCCATTCTTATCAGTCATGACCCTTGCCCCACATTCCATCTTGTTTGTGATGACCCCCCGGTCGCTCCACCACAGCTGTTTATTGCTGATAACCCTCAACTTCAGCTGTTCTTCATCTGTTCATTGCTCCCCCTCAAAGTACCCTGATCCCATATCACTGATTTCGCCTTTGCTGTGCCCATCACCCCACTCTCGATTGTGCCTTTATAAGCCACCCATAAAGCCCCACACATTGTCCTCTCAACATCAGTCTTGGCATCACATCAGTCCTTCATCCAGCGTCAACGACAGCGAGACACAGCGACAGGTAGCACACAGAGCAAGTTCGACAATACCGAACACGACAATAGCGTCCAATCGATCCATCCATTCCCCCTCCCCCTCCCTTTACTCATTTTCCACATTGTCCCATTTCCCTTGTGGAATAAACCTCTACCACACGACTTGGCGACCCTAACCAAGCGGCAGCGCCGCACCCGAACTGTACCCGTTCCACTCACCCCCGGAGCCCACACAATGGAATTTTTACGCTAATTATATCTAATTAAAAAATATAATTGGTTCTTTAAAGTTGTGGAATTTAATCATAATTTTTTGACAATACTAAAAAAGAAAAAATTGTTCGATGATTAAAATTTAAATCTAAACTTGTTCGACTTTTCGAAATTAGTCGAAGTTGTTTCGAATTCCGAAAAAAACTGTGAATGCCATCTTGTTTGGTACCCCTGAAAACCCCCCGAGTGAGGATGGGAATTTAAAAATCGAAGAAATTAAGGGGAAAATTTTTTTTAATAATTTTTAATATTTTTTATTTAATAATTTTAATAATTTTTAATTTTAATTCTACAAATTGTAATTACAATTTCTCTCCTCTTTTCCCTTCATTCCATTTTTACAAAGGGGAATATTGGGCGTTTTTTAACGCCCACATTGGACCCCTATGGCTTTTTTAACATCCTAGTACCGAAAAATCAGCAATTTTCATAACCCATAAGGAAAAATTGAGGTTGCTTTTTATAATTAATTAGAAATAATTGAAATAAAAGGAGCCGACGAATCAACCCAAATTTTGAAATTTATAAAAAATAATTTATAATTATAATAAAATTATTTTTTAAAGGAAGGTTTTTTCCTCAATTATCTGTGAGATGTCCAAAAATGTTTATAAGATCAGAGATCATCTCTTCATCACCATGATCAGAGTTATGAAGATTATTTATGTTTCGTCTTTATTGGAAGATTTTTCAAGGACTTAAATTTAATGTTGAAAATTAGTGGAAATTTTTGAAGCATTTTTATAAAAATAATATNAAAATATATTTGTGTTGTGTCCGAAGGGAATTGGCCAGAAAAAGTGGGGTGGGGTTAGGGGGTCTGATCTTGGGCCCCCGTGCTAAGGATCCAAAGCGGTGTTCTTAACCATTTGACCACAGCCACCCGCACTCTCCCGACCAATCCCTTGGACCATTAGCTTTACTCCCTTGGCCCAGCTGTTGTCTGCTGAGTGGGAGGGGGCTGCCTCAGGGTCTTCTCTTTCTCTGCTTCTGGACTTTCTCCTTGACTTCTTAACACCCTTTCTTTCTCTGCCACAACAATTTGAATGTAAAAAATTAACTTAACAATCACAAGTCAATATCCATTAGGTATGGCTTGAAATTTTAAAAAAGAAAAATAAGTATATTAATATCTTATTAGGAGCAAATCTTTTGAGTTAAATTGCTCCGCCATGGTTGTAATTTTATTAGAGATTTTTTATTTTTTTAAGTATTTTGGGTGGGAGAAAAATCAAGGAGTTATAAAAAATATAATTTTAAATAGCATGTATAGAAGTTCCCATAATCTATTTGGTCGCTATTTATAAAACGTGTGATTTCGAAAAAAAATTTTAAATGAATTCTCTAGGGTAATTTTTAATGTTTAATCCAGTTCTGAATAATTCTGAATTCTGAATAATTCTGAATTCTGAATAATAAATTAATTCCAATCTCCTCTTCGTCTAAAAAATTATTAAAAATTTGCGACCTATAAAATTTCGAACTTTTAGAAGAGTAAATTTTCGAAACAATTTTAATTTTTAGACTCCCCAAGCTTATCATCAAAAATTGAATTTTATTAAAATATAAATAACAATAAATTAATAAACATATTTGAGAATGATAAACCTGGTTACTGCAGGAGAGAGACGAGCAAAAATTTCCCCTTAAATTTAAAATTTCTCGGTTCCCTTTGCGATTTTTCGATTCAGCAGTTTTGAGTATGTAATCGAGGATGGCGAATTAGATGGTGGGCATTAGAAGTGGCTAGGATCAAAAAATTATTGCATTTTTGAAAAATTTCCCTTTTATTATAGAGGAGACCAAACGGTGTGGGGAGAAATTTTTATGGGAGCTCCAATCTGAGGCCAGATTCGAATTCAGCAGGTCCGAAAGCACCAGGTTGGCCGAATTTCGCAGAAATTTTTGCGAAATTAGGTCGATTTTGGTGCGAAATCTGTACATTTGGACCCTACAGCAGGGCACTCATCATTCATTGAATTCCGATGGCCGGATGGGTCTTTCATCCACATAGTAACCTAATAAACTATTAATAAAAATAATAGCAAAATACAGGATACTAATACAATTTGCCCATTTTTTCCTAACACATCAAATTATGTCGGCCACTAATACACTAGATTTTTAGAGTGAAAAGAGATTAAAATGCATATAATTTTAACAGTGTATTTTTAAGTGGTACAGAGCGAATGATCACTTTAAAGGTCAAAATTGGACATAATGGACAATTTCCAAAGGCCATCAAATTTATACAAATGATCAATTGATCGTCCTTTTCCGATCAATCACAATAACCGCCATAGGTTATCCCATTCCAGGTACAACCGGCGTCTTGACATTCATTCCAGCGACCGTACTCGGAACAGGCTTTGATGACAACTGAATGTTTGATGGTAAGTAAAATATTACGGAATGTTCCCAGAATCCATCCCCATTTTCACCTGCATCGACTCCGTACTGATATGAGCAATGAAAGAAGACATCAGCACCAGGAGCAGGATGAAAGCAAAGAAAAAACGCAACAGAATTGACGACATTCTTCAGAGAGAGTTGTTCTTTAGGCAGATAGTGAATAAAGGAATGAATTGAATTTCTATTCATTAAGTCCTAGTAGGATTCGGTCCTAGTAGGAAATTAAGTCCTAGTAGGATTCGGCACGGAGTGGGATTTGGCAAAAATCGGGGATGAAGATGGACAAAAATTCTCACTTTTTTCCAAATTTTATTTGAGAAAATTTCACTGTAGGAGGTGCGGCGGTCACGACAGGGGCCGCCGGGGAAAATTTTGAAATTATAAATTATTTTTCTTAAGAAAATTGGTCATTTTTTAATGACATCTTTAAAAAAAATCATTGTGGGAGATGCCAGCGGTCCAGACAGGGGCCACCGGAAAATTTTTTGAAATTTTCGAATTTTTTCTTTTAAAAATTTGCATAATTTTTTATGTCCTTTTCTAGAATATCAGTTTGAAGATTCAAGAATTTATCATCATTTCTGAAGAAAAAATTTTAATTTATTTTTTCTGATAAATTTAATTTTGTATTTTTTATTCTAAAAGATTTGTAACAATCAAAAAAATGAACGAAAAAAACTCGAAACGTTGTTGAGAATTGAACCTATGTCCTCACGGATGATAAAAAGTATTTTTTCCATTGAGCCAAAGCCCCTTTAGTCAGTTAGTTATCCACCAAATTCTCTTAAGTGTTGGAACCAAAATGGCATCTTTAGGGGTGTATTTTAAAAACCGAAAACCCGGCGGGTTTTGGGGTACCGGTTTTCGGGTTTGAGGCCAAAAAGACCGGTTTTCGGTTACGGTTTCGGTTAGGTTAACCGACCGTGAGTTACCCTACTGTCGACCCAAAAGGGTTGATTTAAATTTACAAATTTGTGACATCATTGAAATATTTGGGTATTCTGTCATGCGAAAAATTTGTCCAAAAAAAAATTTGAAATTTTTACAGTTTAAAAATGATTTGCTGATATTATGCATTGAATTTTGGACACAACCTATGTGATAGTCTCAGAACTCTTCACTACAGAAGGCGAATGATGCTCGCCATCTCTGCCTTTTATTGGTCGTATTAGGGTACAGACCATTGCACTTTATTGTGCCTAATTTTGGAATTCGCATGATAAATATAAATAATGTAAGTGACAAAATTCATTTTACGCAAAATACATTTTTTCGACCTCTAACTTAAAAAAAATGGCATTGCTGACTTTTTAAAAAAGATTAATATTTGATTAATATCCTCACTTCGAAAAAAAATTAAAATAAAATTTGCAATCGCTTTATTTATAATGCTGAGGTTGGCGTGGTTGTTTTAAATATTAGATTAGCCTCCTAGAAACATACCGTTATACTTCGGGAACTTCTATTCGTTATTTTCCCATGAATTTTTTTATTGATTTGTTGGATTTTCTATTGATCGACTACTTCAAGATTCCAAATAAGGGTAAAATTTTGGAGGCAATTTGTGGACTTCTCGAATAATGTTAAAAGATCAATATAATATAAAATTGTACGGGCTAAAAACCTATAAAAAATAAAATTAAGAATTGAAAAAAAAGAATAATTGAGAAATGAATGGTACATGACGTTTCAACACCCTGCAATTATGAAATTATAAATATTGATTTAATTTTGAACCAAAAATATTTTTTATAACTTATAGAATTTCTTAACACCATATATGTTTATATTAATGCTAAAATTGTTTAACAAGCTTCTGAAACCGTCCCCACCAATTAGAATAACACAACTATTAAATTAAAAAACATAATTTAAAAAGTATTACACCGAAAAATAGTTTCATTTGTAACTTTCATACAACAAATTAAACTTTCCTATATTTTAGATGATTTTAAAATAAATTTTTAATTTGAATTTTTGAATTGGCCACATTTCTGGCTGGTAATTCTGGCCACGGAAGTGAGGGAAAGAGAACCGTCAATTCCTTGGGAGATTTATCAATTCCAACGCAGATTTTTTAATTAATTCGATTTAAGTTATTATTTTCAGATTTATAGATTAATTTTTTGTAGTTGTTGATTTATTGCGCTAAGTTGAGAATTATAAATTTGTTACATTATTAAAAATTATTTAAGATTATTATATAGGTTTAATAATTTTTTAGTAATAAGTTACAAAGAGTATATCGAGCTCTCATTAAGATTTAGGCTTTTCAACCTGAAAAGATTAAAAACCATTAAAAATCAATTCTCTCATAAAAATTTGAGACTATTTAAAACAAAAATATGAATATTAACTAGAAAATAATCATGGGTTTTTAACCATCATAAAAAAATTAAAAGATGGAATTTTCCTAAGGAAAAAGGGACAAAAATTTCCCTGCAGATGATGTATTACGTCAAAATGGACAATCTAAGTTCGATGACTGATGATTACTTTATGTTTTGAAATCCATAAAAAGTTTGCATAATTTTTTTAAATAATCGGAAAAAAATATTATTTGTATGAAACTGCTAGCAACTGAGAATCACAAAAATTTAAAATGCAAATATAATTGAAATTAAAATATAATTTTACCTTCAGAGTTTGATTCAACAATTTTTTAATAAAATTTTACTGATTTTTAATCTATAATATATTATAAGTAACCTTTTTATGGGTTTATCATAATTGTTAAAAACAATATCACGACCAATACCATAACTAAAATCTATCCTTTGTTGTGTTCAAATTTCCAAGAAAAAAATCGCAAAATTTCGTGAAAATATCGAAATTTTTCCCTTAATGGCTTCCCTAGGAAAAATTTTAACGCTGAATCCGATTCTGATGTCCATTTTGACGTAATGCGTCATCTGATGTCACTTTTTGACGTGTCACTTTTTGACGCTGACGTCAAAAATTTTTTTTTAATAATTTTCTTTTTTTCTAAAGTTCATTTAAAAAAAGTTATGCATTACGTTAAAATGGACGTTAAAATCATATTCAGCGTCAAAAATCATCCCGAAATAGTATTTAGATGTTTTACGAAAAAAAATTTTTGACGTCAACGTCACAAAGTGACGTCAGATGACGCATTACGTCAAAATGGACATCAGAATCGGATTCAGTGTCAAAAATTACCCAGTAATGTCTTTTCTTAAATGAAAATTGAGAAAAAAAATTTATATTTTTTTGGGTGGGGGTAAATTGTGGACCCAAAATGAAAAAGTAAAAGTACCTATTTTTTGATCTAAAATCAGATAATAAAAAATAAAATGAAAAATAAAAATAAAATCCATATTGAACATCATTGACACTTTGATATTGTTCAATATAGTTTGATCGGTGCCATGTCGTTTTGCAAAAAAGTCCATAAAATTTATAAAAAAAATGATAAAAATAAAAAAATACGAGAAACAATATTTTGTGCTAATACTCTTAGGACAAAAATCATAAAACGAAAAAATTGGAATTCTACGGATTTTTTGCATTGTTTTAGCCACTTGCACTTGTGCTCAAAGGCCTGAATCAGAAACGGCGAGTCGTAGAAGCCGGCGCCATGGCAGGACTGCTCCAACTTGTTGCGCATCAGGTGACCCCCGACCCGGGTGCCGCGCACCACCTTGGCACTTTTGAAAAATTTTCAAAAAAAATTTTTTGGAAAAAAGACATTAGAAAATTGACCACTATCCCCGAAATACCCGGCCGATTTTCCATTACTACTATTCCCATCCACGATCGGCAGATGAACAACGAACACATGCCTGGTATCGTGGAGGTTCATCCACTAGGAGCTGTGTAGCGCTTGAAAAAAATCACTCTTCTTAAGCAATTTATTTATTACACATTATTAAATTATTTTATAGGTAAACTTCCTAAAATAAACCAGATAATTAATATTTACTATAAACTCATCAAAGAAACATTAAGCATATTCTCTAAAGTATAACAATAATTAAATAAAAGTAATTGGAAGACTCCTCGCATCAGCAAAAATTGCATTATACTTAAAATGCAAGAAGTAAAGCTGAAATGAAATAGAGCCAATGATTATTGGGGAGCAATAATGCTATTACTAATTTCTTTATAATGAAACAAATTTTGAGAATATTCATTCATTTTAGAATATTCATTCATTTAATTTTACATTTAGAATTTCATAAAAATTTCATGCAGGAAAAAAAAATTGCTACTTTTGCATGTATTCTGACAGATCGTCAGTGTAGTGGAAAATTTGGTAGGTCAACCGACGTTTTCGCCACTTCATCACATAATCTGCAAAATTTGACACTAATTAGCAATAGATCATAAAGAAAAAAAGACAAACGTAATGCATTTTCTGAAAAATTCTAATTTTTTATTTATTTTTGCTCGAATTGACGTTTTTCCGCATAATTTGACGTTTATGTGCAGAATTTATATTAAATTTTATAAATGGGTTGCAAAATTCCATTAGGATGAACGACATTAATTCACCCATTTTGAAAACCATAGAATTTTTTTTAGATATTTTATTTAATAAAAAGAAGAAAAATATGTGTAAAAAACCGTTTGTGATTTTGGCCAAATTAAATAATTGAATATTGTTTTGAGTAAATTTTATATAAAATTTTGGGTTTTGTTCGGGGCATGGCCGCCGACTTGAATGTAGCGGATGGGAATTGGCATTCTGTCGTTCGATCTTTTGGATCTTTTATCATCCAAACATTTTCCCTTCCATTCCCATTCCCTCATTCATTTCATTTCCATTTTGGCTCGCCCCAAATTCCACTATTAATTGTTCTCCCACTTTTAGGTCCCCTCTTATTATTCCATTTATTTTATTGTGCTTGGACTTCAATCAATAGACTGTTGACATATTTGTCTTTATTGGATTGAAAGACCCACAATTGGCGACGCCCTGCAAAAAAGGACTCGACATTCATCAAAAAAAATATCACTAGCTGGTAAAGCTGTGATATTTCAAAAAACTTCGGAAAGCGGAAAGCCTATTGTTGACCGTGCGTCACAATCGAGTTTGCCGTGAGCAAACCGGGCTTGAACATCACTATTATATTCCCGTGCGGAATTAATAGTTCGACTCTTCAACCAGGGAAATTCTTCGACTATAGTTCTCGTGTTGAACTATAAGTCATTCACGTTCGGAATTTAGCACTCGTGTTGTGCTTTATCCCTACATCAAATCTTCCGCTTCCTTTGCGTAACTCGTGTTGTTACAGCAACCCCTCGTGTTGGGATAAACAAAAAAGCATAGCAGACCTGACAGCGGCACAACTTCTGCGACTCATTCAGCAGCAGCAGGAACAGATGCAGCAGCAACAATTGCAATTCCAGCAGTTGCTGACTCTTCAGCAAAATGCTCAGCCAGCAGTTCCGGCGCCGATTCAACAATTCGTCATTCCGGCACTGCCGGACATCACAATCTTCGAGCCAAGCGATGAAAAATCAAGGATTTCTGAATGGCTTGAACGCTTCAAATTCGGGCTGGACTGTGCTGCACCTGCCGCCGATGATACCGCTAAAGTCAAAGCGCTGATGAACAAGTTGTCGGAGGCCGCATTCAGCGAGTACACAAAATTCTGCCTCCCAGCAGCGGTGACCGCCTTCACTTTCGACGAGACAATCAGCAAGTTGGAAAAGCTGTTTGCCAAACCGCAGTCGATCTTCATTGATCGATATGAATGCTTGATGGCCGGCCGCGGGGAGGGCGAAGACTTCCGTCAATTCATAAATCGTCACAAGCGACTCTTGGCGGATTTTCAGTTTCAGAAGCTTAAGGAAGAACAATTTAAAGGGTTGATGCTACTCACCGCGCTCAAATCGCCGAGTGATGCTGCATTGAGACAAAGAATCCTGACAAAGCTCACGCGGATGGGGACAGAGTCAAATATGATGAAATTGTCGATGACTGCATCAACTACATGATAACCATCGCCGAGGCAAAAGTGATCGAGTCATCGGCCGGAATTGCGGTGAATGCCATGAAAAAGAAGCCAAAGGGGCATAATCAGCAAAGGGAGAATAAGTCGAATTTGCTGGCCAAGACCTTTCCAGCTCACAAATGCTGGCGCTGTGGAGGAAACCACCCACACGCCGATTGCAGGCACAAGTCGTCGAAATGCAATAAGTGCAGCCAATTAGGGCATTTGCAGTCTAAATGCGACGATGTGTGGAGGCGGAAAAATAGCCACGCTGGAGACCGAAAGAACGTTGGCAATGTAGTCATCGGGACGGCTCTAAAAGCACCGAATGCGAGTTCCCTGCTGAAAATTATAGTCAAAATCAACAACAAGCCAGTACATTTTGTTCTCGATAGTGGCACCGAGGTCAACATCATCAATGAGGGGACCTACATGAAAATCGGTAGCCCAAAAATCCGGAATTGCACGGAGAAGGGGACATTGTTCGATGGCACCCAACGATCATTCATCGGGAAAGGATCAGGCACATTCGAGTTCAACGGGACAAAGGTTGAACACGACTTCTATGTAGCCAAGGAAGGGGCCATGAACCTGTTGAGCATCCAAATGATGGACTTATTCGGCTTGTTGGATGGTCTTAAGAAGAAAATCAATGGTCAAATTTTCGACTTTAGAGAGACCGAAGATGCTAGAAAGGGCCAAAAAGGTAAAACACCAAAGCGCCCAGCAAAGAAGATGATCAAAGACAATCTCGGGGCCCTCCAGAAGAATGCCATGGTCGCAGCTGTCCAAATGTCCGCCCGTGCATCGTGCCAGCTCGCCGTCAAAGCAACAGCTTGCTCTTGGCCCAAAGCGACTAAGCCATGGCAGAGGGTACACGTTGACTATGCCGGACCATTTTACGGAAAGGAATATCTGATTGTTGTCGATGCCTATTCACAGTATCCGGAAGTCTTCGAAATGGCGACAAAATCTACTGCAGCAACCATTTCAAAGCTGAGATATTTGTTCAGCCGTCATGGACTGCCGGAAGTACTCGTCAGTGACAAAGGAACGCAATTCACAAGCGGTGATTTTGCCAAGTTCATGCAAAGCAGTGGCATTGTCCATCTGTTTTCTGCACCATCTAATCCCAAGTCAAATGGCCAGGCGGAGCAATTTGTCGACAGATTCAAAAGGACTTTCAAAAAGTTAAAAGGGGAGGGAGCGCCGAGTGCGGGAATCATCGAGACTTTTCTGGTCACTTATCGGACCACTCCGAATGATTCGCTATCCAAAGGCCAATCCCCAGCAGAAGTTTTGCTTGGAAGGAAAATCAGGGCAACTTTGGATTTTCTGAGCCCTCCTCCGGCACAACCAACTAAATGGGATGTGGACATGGAGCGGCGATTCAACCGACGGTTTGGGACGAAACCGTGGGACTTCGGGATTGAGGACAAGGTTTTCGCCCGACAGCAAATTTCGCAGAGTTGGCGCCCCGGAAACATCAGCAAGCGGACTGGAGTGATCTACGATGTGTACTTCGCCGATGGGACCAGCGGCCGCTTCCATGCCAACCAGCTCCGGCCCAGACAAACCGAAGATCACACCGAAGATCATCTGGAAGTCTTCCGCGAGGTGTTCAATTTGCCAAAAAAGCCGTGAACGGATGTCCTAAAAGGGGAGGTGTTCGGGGCATGGCCGCCGACTTGAATGTAGCGGATGGGAATTGGCATTCTGTCGTTCGATCTTTTGGATCTTTTATCATCCAAACATTTTCCCTTCCATTCCCATTCCCTCATTCATTTCATTTCCATTTTGGCTCGCCCCAAATTCCACTATTAATTGTTCTCCCACTTTTAGGTCCCCTCTTATTATTCCATTTATTTTATTGTGCTTGGACTTCAATCAATNGACCACTCCGAATGATTCGCTACCCGAAGGCCAATCCCCAGCAGAAGTTTTGCTTGGAAGGAAAATCAGGGCAACTTTGGATTTTCTGAGCCCTCCTCCGGCACAACCAACTAAATGGGATGTGGACATGGAGCGGCGATTCAACCGACGGTTTGGGACGAAACCGCGGGACTTCGGGATTGAGGACAAGGTTTTCGCCCGACAGCGAATTTCGCAGAGTTGGCGCCCCGGAAACATCAGCAAGCGGACTGGAGTGATCTACGATGTGTACTTCGCCGATGGGACCAGCGGCCGCTTCCATGCCAACCAGCTCCGGCCCAGACAAACCGAAGATCACACCGAAGATCATCTGGAAGTCTTCCGCGAGGTATTCAATTTGCCAAAAAAGCCGTGAACGGATGTCCTAAAAGGGGAGGTGTTCGGGGCATGGCCGCCGACTTGAATATAGCGGATGGGAATTGGCATTCTGTCGTTCGATCTTTTGGATCTTTTATCATCCAAACATTTTCCCTTCCATTCCCATTCCCTCATTCATTTCCAATGTCAAGTGCAGTTGAGGAAAAGGGTAAGGTCCTCCTTACTAGATTAAACATTTCCAAATCATGAGAAGTCTTATATTAGGACATGCAAAAAAGTTACAAAAAACTTTAACAAAAAGACATAAAAATCCTCAAAAAATCACAAAAATTGCTCAAAATAACAAAAAAAGATATGAAAAACGGTGTGAAAAATTTCATAAAGTGATGGAAAAGTAAAATTTTTTCTGCAGATTAATTTTTGCTTTTTTTGAAGCTTTTTTTCAAACCAAAAAGAAAAAATAATAAAAATTGCAACATTGATGTTCTCTTCAATTTAATTCCCTTCCCCTTCACCGAAGGATTGGAAATAAATTCCGGACTCCGGAAGTTATTCCTGTTAACTAGTCACCCATCTTACCATTCTTTTAAGACTCGTGTATCGGGACCAAATTGTTGGAATTTGTCAAATGAAAATTGCTGGTATCAATGGATGAAATTGTTCGTTGGCTTTGTTCGCCTCTACAAAAAATTTCGTCATTGGTTTGTTTTTTAGATTTAGGATAAATATGCGGACGAAAAGGTGTTCGTTGTGTTCGAAAATAATTCGAACTCGAACATTAAGGCACCAAAATCATAATCCTAAACAGTTGCAGTTAGTTAAAGCTTTTTAGAAGGAAGGGTTTTATGGGACTCAAAAAACCCGGGTTTAATTTTTTTAAATTGTTTTTGGTCAATATATACAAATTATTTGCGTTCCTTGAACCACAAATAATAAATAATCACGATTTGGGGATTCTGGGAAAGAACCAGGGTTGCTCACGGGTACAAATTTCGGACCCGTACCCGGTTATACCCGCAGGGCCGATACCCGTACCCGTTTCATACCCGTCATACTTTTTTGCATACCCGCCCGCGGGTACCCGCGGGTATACCCGCATTTTACCCGCATTTTGGGGAAAAATTAAAAAAAAATCTAAAAATTCAAAAAAATTCTTAAAACACGATCAAATTTTGTTTTGGATTGGTTGTGAAGTAGCACTATGGAATGAAATGCCACTTTCAAGTAGGGGCATAGCCAGTATTTGGGCTTCGGGTGGGGGGGGG
>LDKF01001645.1:15477-28555 GCA_001026735.1 Rotylenchulus reniformis
GGGGGGGGGAATCACCCCTATCCTCGGGGGAGGGGGTCTCCGGCGGCCGCAATAGTGGCCGCCGGAGAAAATTTTGAAAAATGTTGGCAATTTTTAAAAGAAATCGGTGACTTTTTATTCAAATTTTTAAAAAAACAATTTCAGAAAAAAAATCAACAGGGGGACCCTTTTCATTTTTTTTATCTTGGCAGCTTGGGCGGGGGAAAGGATTTTACCGAAGAAATTGATCCAGTTGATTCAATAAATTCCGTTTCCATTTTTTGTATTGTCTTTGATTTTGGTAATCATGGAGTTTACGGATCCCGAAATTTTTTTTCATTGAAAGTTATAATTTTTAAGTTCTGCTCTTCACATGGGGGGGGGTCTTTTTTGAAGACCCCCCCGAACATTTTTGACTCGTATTCGAAAAATCGAACAAAATTTTTTTTTCAATTGTTAGGGTTTTCGCGCGCGCTATTTGATTTAAAAACCCCGAGTGAAATGTAGATAGAAGCTAAAAAATTAAAAAAATGTTTCGATTTTTCGAATTCTGGTCAAGAATGTTCGAATTTCGAAAAGCTGAATAGCCATTGTGTTTAACATTTAAGGCAGGGGATGGGAGGGGAAAAAAGCGAAATAATGTGGATGGCAGACAGTTACAGTAAAAAAAGTGCAGGAGAATCGCACCGAGAAAAATTTTTAAATCAAAACCCGATTCTTTAAGCATTTTAAAATGCGGGTAAATTGCGGGTACCCGCGGGTATAAGGTGATACCCGTACCCAGGCCGTACCCGTCAGATTTTCTAAAATCATACCCGTTACCCGCCCGTTACCCGCGGGTACTCGGGTACCCGCGGGTAACCGGGTATTCGTGAGCAACCCTGCTGTACACGGTCATCGGCGCCGCTTTCACTCCGAGCTCGAGCTCAAATTTATAAAATAATTTTTTCGAGTATTGTGTGAACACATTATGTTAGTGATGTATAGTAAAGATGTTTTTAAATTATTATTCTAGTCGTAAAATAACGGAAATAAGACAAAAAACTACCGAATTTTTCGAGATTTCTTCATTTTATGAATGTTAATTAAAATTGAATATTTTCCTATATACCGTAAAACCTGTATTACAACCCCCGGGGGTTATATTTTTCAACCCCCCTCAAGAGGGGGGTCTATTACAGGGGGGGGGCTCAATTAGGAGGGGGGCTATATATTTCAACACCCCTAAAGATGAGGTTCTGGACCAAAATACACCCCTAAGAATGAGGTCCTGGACCAAAATACACCCCTAAAGATGAGGTTCTGGACCAAAATACACCCCTAAGAATGAGGTCCTGGACCAAAATAGACCCCTAAAAACGGAAATTCAAAAGATTTGTCTCGAATATTTGAACAAAATCATTAGGCTACAAACTTTCTTTTTTCTGTCATAGGGCAAAAATAAAAACAAATGATGATTTAATTGAATTTTGAAAATTTTTTCTTTTCTTTATATAAAAATTCAATTTTTTGGCTAGAACCCCCGGGGGGTCTATTACAGGGGGGGGCTCAATTGCAGGGGGGGCTATAATACAGGTTTTACGGTAATATTTTTTGACGCTGTAGCACCATCATTCTTTAAATGATGCAAATTTTCCAGAGCTTTATTAATAATAATTCTGCAATATTTTTAAGGGTTGCAAAAAATTTGTATTGAAGCAGATTCATTCAACAGTATGGACAAGATCACTCATCTAATGGCTGCTACCTAAAATTCCTTTTAATCCGTTTAGTCATAAAATCCTTCATGTAGCCGGATGCACACCATTTACACCCCCTCCCAATCTCTTCCCCCCTCCCCTCACGGTAGAAAAATGATTACATTTTTTACAGGTAAAGGCTAGAGTGAATTTGGTGTCAAATGATCAATTTTGGCCGATTTCCCCATTCTTAGGGGTGCATTTTGTCCCCGTGTCCCCGCGGGGACAAGGCCGCGGGGACGGGGACTGGAGACCCTCGCGGGGACGGGGACGGGGACGGGGTCCCCGCGGGGACCCCGCGGGGAGCGGGGACCCCGTCGCCACCCTAGTTATAAGTTATAAGCTCGGATGCTTTGTAAATATAACCCTCAACTGTGGTTAAACTTCCTTTTCAGAAAACTCGGAGGGATGTGATAACGCAGTCCACGTATTAAAAACTCGTTAAAGTACGGTACATGATGTCTATGATGCATAAATATTATTATAAGATTATTGTTTTACTTATAAATCGGAAATTCTATTAAAAAAGCTACCCCATATAAATTACCGATTTTATGGGGTAGAAAAGATTAACAAACTATAATATTTAATATCATTTCACTACTATATCCTTAAAAAAGAATGTTCTACTTTTAACCATAAAATTTATCAATATTCTTTTCAAAAGTTATTTTAAAGACGCAAATCTATAGACAAATCTATAGATGTAAATCTTATATTTTTTATGAACTTCTTTCTAATCCGTTTGTCATCCCACAATATCCTAAATATAATTCCATAATACTTCATACTTCACTTAAATTTCCATAATAATAACTTATAATTAAATATCTCTATCCCATCCCGGTCCCAGTAAGATGGAAGTAATTATGGATTACTATAAGAAAAACAAAAAAATATCAGAAGATAGAGCATAAAATTCAACACAATTCTACTTTTATTCTTTTTATCTGACAAGTCCTATAAAATGTTTTGGCCAGACTGGCCACAATGTTTTTTTAAACATCATAATCTTCACTATTTTATATTTATTTCCTGCAGTAAAATTACACTTTTTAAATGTTCCATAATCGCACAGATAATATTTGTAAAATTAATGCATTTTTTAAAATTTGGTGGTTTTCATGTTGGAAATTTCAAAAAAAAACCCCAGTCAATTTGACTTATCGATGGCTTCAGCTCCTTTTATTTTCTTGGTTAATGTAAGGTTCGCACGGGATCGGGATCCCGGCCGATTTTCGGGATCGGGATTTGCCGGAGTCAATCCCGATCCCGGATCCCGATTTTTAAAATTCGGGGTCGGGATCGGGATATCCCGATTGCAAATTTCGGGATCGGGATTATCCCGAATTCTCGAGATTTTTTTCGGGATTTTCAAAAAATGGTTTAAAAATGCAAATTTTAAAAAAAATTTCAAAAATTCTTCGAAATAATATATCATTATAAAAAACTCATTCATTATCATCTTCTTCATCGTCTTTCTCTTCCTTTTCTAATAGTGCGGAAGGACCCATCATCAATTTATCCAAATTTGCTTTAATGACCAATATTTTATCAACCATCTCAGCAGACAATCTATCGAAAATAAATCGAAAATTTTTTTTTTCATTACTAAGGCCATTTTTCACCAAATTTTCGGACAGATTTTTGCTGATATTTTCTCCGGTGTGTCTTTCTGTCATTGAAAAAGTTAGCAACACTTTGTCATTTCTGCTGAAATTTTTGTCTATCCAATGAACAGTTATGCTAAATATGATTTTATTAGGAACATGATTTGTTTTTTCGAAAAATACCTTTGAAGATGAGGAGATTTTGTTGGCTGTGACCATCCATCAGATGTTATGACATAAAATGAATTCCCAATGCCTTGTACAATATCATTTCGTATATTCTCGGCCATTCCTGGAATTACTATTCGGCGAAAATGTTCGCGACCTCGACCTCGAATCTATAAAAAATTGTTTTTACAGAAGGAATTAATATTTCAAAGTTCAAACCTCGAAAGCTGGATAAGCTTTCACAAAAATGCTCTTGACATCAGGGTCATCAAAAAAATAAAAAGAAGCATTTTGCCTGATCATGATCCTTGCTAAAGCTTCTTCGGATTCAAAATTAGAATTTTCTTTCGCGAAACTTATGATTTTTCCTTGCTAAAAACAAAAAAAAATAATTTTTCTTTAATATCGGCAACCTTTGCTTTTCCATTTTGTTCTTTTGATGACTTGAGTTTGCTATATTCCTGTTTGTGCATGCATTCTAGATGGGTCCATGGTCCTTTTGTTGAACCGTGATTGCACTTTATTTTCTTTTTGCACAAATTACAGGTAGCAATATCGGCCTGCTTCTCAAAATATTTCCATATGTCTGACATTTTATTAAATCTAAAATAAAAATAAACATTAACAATTAAAAATTTCGTATCCATTAACTAGTCGAAATTGGAGAGAACAAAAAAGGGACAAAAAGTGAAAAGAAAATGACAATAGAGAGAACATAGAACATGGTTTTGGCGTTGTGAAAATAAAAAATTCAAACATAAGACGATTGGTCAAATTAAAAAAAGAAGAGATACGATTCAAATAAAGAAATCAAAAAATTTTCGGGATCCCGGCCGGGATTGAAATCTTGAATTTCGGGATTCGGGATCCCGGCTTCGGGACCGGGATCGGCAATTTCGGGATTGGGATCAAAAATCCCGATNTGGATTGGAGACCGGACTTTGGGTTCGATTCGTAAAATCTCGAAAAATGCCTATAACCTCTAGATTCAAGATGAGATTTTTCGAGAATCTCGAAACAAGATTCTCAAAAAATCTCGTCTTGTTCCGATCTCTAATGTGGATTAATTATGATATTTTAAGTACGGCTACATTTTTGCCAGATTGGCGTGTGGATTGTTTCCTGACCATCACATTGATGGATTTCACAGTCGTTGAAAGCAATTTTGGCCAAAAACCATTCAAATATTTCGATTTTGACACGATGATTTATAAAACGGAAGGCAGAATCGGTGGACGGAAGCTTTAACTGAGCTGAATCAAAGTGATTTAAGCGGGAAATGCCAACTACAATCAAATAATTTAAAAAAATTAAGCCACCGAAAAAAATGAAAAAATTAGCTTAAATTTTGTTCAAATTTGAAACTTTATAGAACGAAAAAATATTTTAAATTATTAAATTCTATTAGATAAAGGGTAGATAATAAAATAAATAAATTATTATCCTTAAAATAATAATAAATTATACGAAAATAATTTTCCATTATGAAAAAGACAGAATTTATTTAACACTCTAATTCTACTTTTTGTGCATATCTTGCATATTTTGTATTTTTCGGTTAGAACTATATGTAGTGAACATATTTTGTGAATTTTTCAGTATAAATTTTGCATAGATGATTAAAGCTTGGGCAAAACCTACGCCGGTGGGACCTCAAAGCTACATCTCTTTAATCCGGGGACTGTTCTTATCCACTAAATTACAGCGATCACGTTCGCCCGCCCTTTAATTTATGTTTTTCATGGGGTGAGAATCACTCTCGGGAAAAATTTCCTCTTTTTCCGAAATAATCCCGATCCCTATCCCGAAATCCCATTTAAAATTCGGGATTGGAATTATCACCAAATCACGTATATAATCTCGGGATTTGAGCCAAAAAGCGAATACCAATTCCAAATAAAAACAAATATTTTCCCAAAATTGTAAAAATTAAAAAAAATGTGCTTGTTTAACCAAACGTAACCAAAAGTAAAAAGGGCCAAAATATGTTCAAAATATGCACAATCTTTCTGCAAAATAGGACCGAAATTATTTGTTTAAATTATTTGAAATTATTATTTTCAAAACAAAAAATAAATTCCAAAAAATCTCCTCTAAACAGGGCTGCCATATTTTTTTTCTGAAAAAAACATCCGAGACCCCAAAAAAAGCATTTCGCTGGAGCAAATGCTCGAAAAAAGCATAATTTTATAAAACTTTATAAATCTCTTTGTGACTTTTGTAAATAATAAATTTTATGGTAAAATGATGCAACTAAATTCTCGTTGTAAAAAGCAAAAGATTCTATTTGCGGACCTTATTTTCTGCCCTTTTTGAGAAAATTATTTTACGTGGAGAGAGGCGGCGGTCCCGATAGGGGCCGCCGGAGAAAATTTTGAGAATTTTCGGTCATTTTCTTAAGAAAATTGATCATTTTTTGGTTTCGGCGTTCGGAGAAAATTTTTTACCATTAAAATTCAAAATTTAAACCATCATATTCTTACAATGTTTTTGTCATTTGATAGTTTGGTTAAAAAAATAATAGTTAAAATCTGAATATAACTATAACCATTTATAAGTTCCAAAAAAGATCAAATGACAAATTAATAGCTATTCACGAAATAAATTAGATACCAAACTATAATTGACATTGTAAATGAATTCTATAAAATGGTTCATTTGCTAATTTGATAGACAATAATTTTTTTGAAAATTAAGATCGTTAACAAATATGATTGTAAATATTTTATAATTTGCTTCTGGTGTAGAGGTTAGCGATTTTATTTTATTCTTTTGCAAATTGCAATCCATAAAATAAATGTTCGGTGGTTTAACCGAACAAACCGAATGAACTTTTTTGTAATTTCTTGGCTTCGGTTTTTTAACAGAAAAAACTGACCCGACCGATCTTAATGAAAAATGCTCAGGTGCATTGAGATATGCCCCATTTTTGTTAATACAATAATGTTTATCACAGCCTCTAAGAGATTACTGAACTTATTAGCAGCGTAAATTTTAAAATAAGCAATTCAACCCAAATTTTATGGGTAACAAAAAGATAAAGCATAATCTAATCTTTGTCAGGAGGTTTGATTTGGTGTTTGTCCAAAATATATGTTTATCCTTTTTGCCTTTTTCTATTAATTTTGGTTTTTTTCTAGCCGAAATAGTAAAATATTAACTAATAAACTAGGAATTCTAAGGTATAATATTATTATTAAATTATCATCAATAATTAATTGTGACTAAATATAGGTAATTATTGTTGTAATTATTTAGCATTCATTTATTGTTGTACATCATCCATATTGGCAAAGATGATTCAGATTACTTTACATGATTTGAAACTTTTAAGCGTAAGATATCCCATTGTGTATTTTCAGCTGGAAGATCTTCGATGCTTGGTTGGGTTCAGCTTGGCGAATTTTGAATTTTAAGGGGCCTGGCGGTAAAAGTTCAAAACTCCTCTAAAGCTGTTTTATATGTTCAGATTTTTAAATATTGAGTTGTAACATAAATAATTTCCGAAAAGTTCAATTAAATTTTTCTCACTATTTTTAACAATAAATTTTTAATTATTTTTTTGTTATATTAGGAAGTAGTATATAGACTAACCAAATATGAAAAATAGTTTTTTCTTAATGATATAAAAGATTTAAAAATAAAATTTTTAAAATGATTCTCTTTTCGTGAGTATTCGAAATTTCTTATGAAAAATCAAAAATGTAAATAAATTCCCATAATAATTTTTGATTACATTCATAAAGCAGCATATTTTCTATTACCAATATAAAAATAGGCCGATAAGTTAGAAAAATTGCCTTTTTAAAATTAAATATGTATAATTATGGAATTATGGAAAAAATTAAAATAACCAGAATATATGACGAATAAATTTATTTTAATCGGCTAATAAATGAAAAAACACTTCATAGTATAATAATAAAAAAAATTAGAAAAAAACATCCTTTTTAAAGCTAAGAAAAAAATTATGAATTTAATCATAAGAGCTCTATAGGTAAGGTCAACCACGTGAATGTGTCAGCCGTAAATTAATAAAAATATTTTAAAATTTTTGTAGGATTTTTTCTGCAAATTCCGCTAGTTCTTTATAATCTCTAGACATTGTTTTAATAAATTTGCTTGTGCAATTTTTTTTTGTTATATGAACTTTTAGGTGAAAAAATATCATTCTTTTAAGGGATTATATTTTGATCTTTTTATAATTATTGATTCAAAACTCCAAGTTTCAGTCCCAAAAATGAATCATTTAATAACTATTTAAATAGCATAAAGTTAGGAGCATATATTGGCGCTAGTTGCAAAGTGTTACTTTTTGGGACTCAACTTTTTTTGAGTCCCGGGACTCAAATTTTTAATTTCTTTTATTTTTAGCTTATTCTGATCGTATTTTAAACAAAATGTTGTATTAATTATGCAATTTTTAGGTTATTATGTATAAAAAATCTGGCATGAAATCCCCGCACTCATACCATGCCAGCAGTCTGTGCTGGCATGAATCGATCGATATTGAGTCTCGGGACTCAAAAAAGTTAGAGTCCAAAAAGTAACACTTTGCAACTAGCGCCCATATATTGTTAAGAATAATATTTAATAATAGTTTTCCAGAATAAAGAAATAATTAATTGAATATACTTGTGATTTTCGGAAATTACTTATGTTACAACCCAATAAATCATTTAAACCTCTCAACTTACCAAAAATTGAATGAAGAACAGATACGGTCGACAACATTTTGGCGATTTTGAAATTTGGAAAGTGTCGCAAACAAAAATTATTCATTTATATATAGAAATTTTTTATTTTTTTCCGACAAATACCAAACAACAACGAATAATTAAAATTTTTAATCTTGTCTTGTGAAGTTTGAAGTCGACCAAAAAACTAAGCAGCTGTGCTGAATGATTAATATTTTTGAAAATGCATTTTCTGCCATGCAAGAAATAAACTTGCCACGGCACCGATATGTTTGAAAAATCCGGAAACTAGAACTAATCGAGATCTGCAAAACAAACCAAATCCAAAAATCTTTTAATCTAAAAATCAAAACAAAAATTTTTAATATTTCATATGGTACCTATTCAACATTTAAATAATTTTCATATCGAATTTCATCAACTTCTCTCTTCCATATCCATTGACGGAATCAAGATTCCAAGAAAATAGTAAATAAAAACTCAAAATTTTTCATTATTTTGGTATAACTGTTCTAACAAAAAAGTTTTCGCCAGAATATGTCGTTTGGGTTCAAAAAAATAACGTTTAAATGGTGGCAATTTAAGTGAAAGAGTCAAATAAATTGCTTAATTTATTTTGATTTAAATTTTTCCTTGGTATTTACCCGAATTTTAGAGAAAAAGTTGCAAAACAAACTTTTAGATTTGAACTCATTTTTTTCATTGTCTTTAACATTTGTTGGTGGAAAGGTTTTAGGAACTTTTAAAATGATAACTATTTCTTGCTTTAAAAAATTATAATGCATTTATTTGAAGGGTTGCAATTTTAAAAATCAGGCATTTTTTGCCCCAGTGGTACTTTTTAAATATTCTCAAGGCCTTTTATGTTATAAATTGTTATGACCAATTTACAATGTTTTGGTTATAATCTGGCCCAAAATAAGCCGTGCTAGGCGTTGACTCATAAATGGAAGCGACTCGAGACGATTCAATCTAGAACAAAACCGCGCCCAATCGGACAACTTTACCGCCAAAACACTGATCTCTTCTGGAAAAAACTAATCTCTTCTGGAAAAAAGACCACATTAAGATTGCCAATTTTCAATGCTTGGCCGTATTGATGCCCTCACCCCTCAAAGTCATTCCGACAAAAAATTTATTCAAAAAAATTTATTCAAAAAAATTTATTCAAATTTCTTGAAAAATGCAAAAAAGCCTAAAAATCCATATTTTCTAACTACATAGAACCTTTTTAAGTGTATTTTTTTGAAAATTTTAGTAAGATAAATCATAATTTTTAGGTCTGAATTTAAAGAAAAATTTGGGTAATAAGATTGATAAAATCGAATTTTTGACTAAAACTTAAGGTCACAAGTGAGATTTCTGTTTTAAAATATATAAAATTAATGAAAATAATGATCTAAATTAATTTATATTATTAAAATATTTAGTCATCTTATCCTTTAGTCATTAAATGGTAGAGACTAGAGACCAGACCGAGACGAGATTTTTCGAGATTCTCGATCGAAATCTCGATCGAAAGTTTTTGAATCTCGAACATCTCGATCGTTCCTATTCGGCGGCCCCGATATGGGTCACTGGAGAAAATTTTCCGAATTTTTCGGCCATTTCCTTAAGAAAATTAATCATTTTCTCGTTCTAAGAAGTAGCGTCAGAATTTTTTTTTTAATATTTTGAGCTTTTCTGAAGAAAATGCTCAATTTTTAAGATAGATTTTTCGATTTTTTCGAGATTTTCCGAGATTCTCGGTTCGAGATGCTCGATCGAAATCTCGATCGAACCTTTTTGAACTTTTTCGAGAATTTTCGAGAATCTCGATCGAACCTAAAGTCCGGTCTCTAGTAGAGATTCAATGACATTTGCCGTTCAAATTCAATTTAAAGAAAAATTTATATTAAGATTGATAAAATCGAATTATAACTTTTAAATAAAATTTCTTTATAAAATAAAAAATATATGGAAAATTAGGTTCAATCATTAAGTTAAAAACCAAAATGGAGCATCTTTAAAGATTTTTTTATAAAAAATTCAAAATTCCAACGATAATTTATTTCGCAACTAATAAAATATTTTTATAATATTATTTTTAATTCCTAAGGATTATTTTGATAATTAAATTTGACAATCGTCTGAGCACAATAATAAATTTTTTTGAAGAATTAAAAATTTACTTTATTTTTTTTTGAATTCCTAAAATCGCCAAAAATTGAATGGGATGGAAAAGCTGAAAATTGATAAATTGAAAAGAACCAATTGCAGACTTTATTCTTTAATTAATGTTGTATAGCGGAGATTATATTATTCCCTCCCCCCCTGCAATTGAAACTACCTATAATAGACCCCCTCTGGAGGGGGGTTGAAAAATATAACCCCAGGGAGTTCTAATACAGGTCTTACGGTATAATCCATCTGGATAATTTGAATTTTGTTCATTTATTGATGTGCACAATTACATATTTATTATTTCTAAAAGTAAATATTGTCGCTTTAAATTTAAATATTTAAATTCTTAAAAATATTTTCCATAAAGCCATTGATAACTTTCCGGCGGCGGTAAAAGTGATCAGCAGTGTTGCCGATGATCCTCATTTTTAAAAATGATCTGATCCTGGAGGTTGGATCATCAAAAATGATCTGATCTGATCCGTTCTCCGGGATCAGGATCAGATCAGATCATATCAGATCACATTAGATCATGATCTCCAATTACCCCCGTATACGAGAAATTTACACATTTACTAACGAAATTTTTGAAAATATTTAAGAATTGGACTTTTGTGCGCACGCAACAATGAGCAAAAATTTTTTTCTTAAATATCAATTTCTCGGGTAATGGTGGAGTTTACAGGTCCCGAAAAATTTTTCAATGAAAGCTGTATTTTTTCAGATTCCGCGCTTCACTCGGGGGTTTTCGAGGATGCTGAACACGATGGCGGATTCAGTTTTTCAAGATTCGAACATTTTTAGACCCGAATTCGAAAAGTCAAACAAAATTTTTTTTTCCTCCAAATTTTTAGATTTGGAAGAAGGGCACCAACTTATCTTGACGAATTCATACGGCGTCAGGTCTTTGGGAAAAAGACTCGCTGCATTTAACAATATTATTGATCGATCAGATTGATCATTATCATCCAGTCAATGGATAACTCATTTACGTATTCTTTCATTCCATAATTTTTTCTTATCACTGATCGTTTTTCTTTTTTTTCTTGAGCTTTTCATACTAATGCAGTTTTGAATGTAAAATATAGCTAAAAACAAATAGTTGAAGAAATTACAAATTATCTTTACTTGACGATTGAGAAAAAATCTAAGGTCAGATTCTGAATCAGTACCTTTGAAAACCCCTAAATAGAGCGCGGAATCTTAAAACTTGAAGAAAAAATTTTTGTACGATTTTTAGAATTCGGGTCTAAAAATGTTCGAATCTTGAAAAACTGAATCCGCCATCGTGTTCAGCATCCTCGAAAACCCCCGACATCCTCGAAAACTCTGAAATCCTCGAAAACAGCATCCTCGAAAACTCTGAAAAAATACAGCTTTCATTGAAAAATTTTTCGGGACCTGTAAACTCCACCATTACCATTTCTCGGTTCCCATTGCGATTTTTCACTTCAGCCGTTTTGAATATGTAATCGAGTACGGCGAATCAGATGATGGGCATTAGAAGTGGCTAGGATCAAAAAATTTGCATTTTTGAAAAAAATTCCTTTTATTATAGAGGAGACCAAACGGTGTGGGGAGAAATTTTTATGGGAGCTCCAATCTGAGGCCAGAGTCGAATTCAGCAGGTCCGAAAGCACCAGGTTAGCCGCATTTCGGAGAAATTTTTGCGAAATTGGTTCGATTTTTGTGCGAAATTTGTACATTTGGACCCTACAGTAGGGCATTCATCATTCATTGAATTCCGATGGCCGGATGGATCTTTTATCCACATAATAACCTAATAAATTATTAATAAAAATAATACAAAATACAGGATACTAATACAATTTGCCCATTTTTTCCTAACACATCAACTTATGTCTATGGCTTTGTATTATTAAGGCCACTAATACACTAGATTTTTCGAGTGAAAAGAGATTAAATGCATATAATTTTAACAGTGGATTTTTAAGTGGTACAGAGCGAATGATCACTTTAAAGGTCCAAATTGGACATAATGGACAATTTCCAAAGGCCATCAAATTGATTGATCAATTGATTGTCATTTTCCGATCAATCACAATAACCGCTATAAGTAGTGCCATTCCAGGTACAACCTGCGTCTTGACAATCATTCCAGCGATCGTACTCGGAACAGGCTTTGATGACAACTGAATTTTTGATGCTAAGTAAAATATTCCGGAATGTTCCCAGAATTCTTCCCCATTTTCACTGCGTCGACTTCGTACTGATATTAATCGACCTTATTATTCTCTTTTTTGGTCCTCTCCCGATCTCTTTTTCGGTAAAATTTTTCGGTAATTTTTCGGTTTTTCGGTAAATGGGTAAAATTTTATTGTTTTTTTTGGAGTGCAGCTTTTGAATTCTTGAAAAACTAGTTGAAATTTTATGATAAACTATGGAAGATTTTTTATGAGTTTCGCATTAATTTTTTGTTCTGTGTTCTGACTTCTGACTTTCCGTAAGATCATTTAGCCAGAGTAGCCCAGTCGAGTCAGCAGATCATATGATCACCAAATTGGTAAAAGATCCAAAAATGACACTCCTGATAATTGCATTAGAAATTTTTCTCCGGAGGCCCTTACTTAAATTAATGACAAAAAGTAATCAAATTTCTTAAAGGAAAGAGTTAAAATTCTCAAAATTTTCTTCATCGCCCTCAATTGGGTTCAATTCATTTTTAAAAAATATGTACAAACAATTTACTTAAGTGAAGAAC
>LDKF01001645.1:28655-48280 GCA_001026735.1 Rotylenchulus reniformis
ACAACACGTTCATTTTCGGAGAAACAGTAGAATACTGATTATTTATGAAATGATTATTTTTTGCAAGTATCCTCAAGGGATTTTTTATGGAATTCAAAAGAACTCGGTGTTGGCCCAAGAAAATTTCTAATTCGTAGTGCAAATAGTGGTCTAGCTATTTTAGATATATTAATATATAAAAAGGTTCTTTTTATATATAAAATTATTAAGAAAATCCAGGGATGAGCATTAATTAACTAAAAATTTTCATCAAAACTGATGCGATGAGATAACGAGTTTCTGCCAATATAAATAATAATAAATAGGTGGTAAAAAGGATCAACAAATTTAATTTGGTATAATAAGACCGAGCGACGAAATTGTTTATGGTATTACATATTTTGGCAATTCACATTTTGTTTACCATGATCAATGATGTTTATAATAATTATTAAATTAATTGTTATTGCCAAAAATTAATTACCCCCTACCATCTCGATACCAACCATATCAACTCGATACTAAACCTACCATCTCGATGATTAATAAAAATTGCTAATAACTAATTTTCTTATTTTGTATTATTTGCGTTGATAAAGTTTTTAAACTTATTGTTTCAAATACCTAAATAAAATATATTTAGCGAATGATTGTTGCTGTTTGTACTATTGATTTGAATGTGAAGCTTTAAAAGCATATTTTTTATTTTTTTAATGAGTTTTAAAAATTTATTGTAAAAGTGGGTTTTAATGTCTGCCAAAATGCCAAAAAAATTTCGGCAAATTTTTATTTTAAAGAACATGACACATTGGAGACCTAATTATGGAATTATGTAAACGTTTTTGTGTTTTTCTTGTGAAAATTGTTGGAAATTAATCATTTCAATTTTATATTTTGAAAAGGTTTGTCAATATTTTTGTTTTTTTTTGGTTATACCCTATCTGATCACCCCAGAACAATTTACTACAGCAGAAGGCGAATGATGCACGGCTTCTTTGCCTTTTCTAGGTCGTATTAAGGTACATAAGACCTTTTCATTGCACATTGTTATGCCAAAGTTTAGAATTGTCAACCCCAAATATTGACTTTTTATTGATTAAGAACTTAAGGAAATGTTTTTGTGTTTTGTCTTGTGAAAATTGTCGGAAAAACTGGCGAAAAAGATTTTACTTTTCATGCCGATGTTAATCAATTGATCTCAAACCTATTTATTGCTTATAACTTTATATATTATAGAGAAAGCTATAAAGTTTGATATAATTTTAACGTCCCTTTTTAAAGAAAAATCGGTCTAATTAATTTGCGAAATCAAAAATAGTTTCCCACAAATTACAAACACTTCTTCCACAAACACTTCCCACACAAATTAATTTTATACATATTTCGAAATTTGTATAAATGATTACGTGATCATGACAATTATATATTTTTTATTTTTTTACGAAAAAGTTTCCCACAATTTTTTTTTCCCACAATTTTTCCACAATTTTTTTCCAAATCGGTCTAATTAATTTGCGAAATCAAAAATGAATTTGTATAAATGATTACTAATCAAAAATGAAATTTGTATAAATGATTACGTGATCATGACAATTATATATTTTTTATTTTTTTACGAAAAAGTTTCCCACAATTTTTTTTCCCACAATTTTTCCACAATTTTTTTTCAAATCGGTCTAATTAATTTGCGAAATCAAAAATGTATTGAAAAATTAAAAAAAAATAATAATTCCAACTCCATTCAATAAAAAGATATAGATGAAAATCTAATTAAACTACTTGACAAATGTAAGGTACACAATTTTTCCTTTTTTGATTTTGGCGAAACTTGGTGTTTTGTTTTTTGGGATCTTTTGTCTCTTTGTGTGACTGTGGACTAGACATCAAACCAAGGCCGGGCCCGGACCAAGGAATACCAAGGCCTTGGTCCCGGTCCTTGGTATTTTGGACTGACCAAGGAATTCCCGGACCAAGGAATTCCTTGGTATCCTTGGTCCGGGCCCGCCTTGGTCGACTTTCAACCCCGGTCCTTGGTCCCGGTCCCGGTCATTTTGACCAAGGATGACCAAGGCTAAATGTTTTCCTTCAAATGGTATCGAATTTGGCAAAATGTCTTGCCAAAATTATCTCCTATCACGCAATAAAGGATTGAAATTTGAAAATTAATTTTATACATATTTCGAAATTTGTATAAATGATTACGTGATCATGACAATTATATATTTTTTATTTTTTTACGAAAAAGTTTCCCACAATTTTTTTAGGAAAATATTCAGAATGAAAGATTCAGCGGCACCAATCTGGAAAATTGGGCTATTTGTAAGGAAAGGTGAGGATGCGGAATGTGTTGAATGTAAAACGCTGCTCAAACGACCTCGTGGAACTAACAAATCACTCATCGGGCACCTAAAATCAAAACATCATCAACAAAGTGATTACGACAAAAGGTACAACAACGATAAATCATCGAAAAAGGTAATTAAAAGGAACAACAGGTACGACAAACTCATTGAAGAAGGCACAACAAAGAATGAACAACAGTCGACTATTGATAAATGGCAATCCGGATCGGAGGTTGCTAATTTCCAGACAAGCAATAGTAATATGAACATTGAAATTGAACATTATAATAAACATTTTTTAATTTTTAAGGCGACCGAAAGATAATCCATTTCATTGCTGGTTGTAATGTGCCATTTGAAATTGTTGAAAAACCAGAATTCAAGGCCCTTTTTTCGTCTCAAAATATGAAATTGAAATCTGCGCAACATTATAGAAATGATGTGTTTCCTTCGGTGTATGAAAAGGTGCGCAAAGTCATTTCACAGGAGTTGCAAAAGTTCGAATACATGAGTTTGACAAGTGATATTTGGAGCAATAATAATGAAAGTTTTCTGAGGTTTGATTTTTAAAAAGGGAATAAAAATAAATAAAATGTTTTAGCCTGACTGTTGAAGGGATAACAACCGATTGGCAGAAAAAAAAGTTTACCTTGGGAATAATCCCTTTTGAAGGCGAGCATTCTGGCTCTAGAATTGCCAGGTTTATCAGAAATTTGATTGATGAGTGGAAGCTGCCCATAGAAAAAATACATTGCATAGTGACGGATGGTGCAAGCAACTTCAAAAAAGTAATAATTATTATAGATTTAATTAAGTTTATATTTTAGGCTTTTGAAGAAGTCGACGAAAATTACCAAAAAATCCTACCATGTGAGCATTTTGTGTGCACTGCTCATGTTTGTAATTTAATAGTCCAGGACGCCATAAAGGAAAAATTCAAGTAAATTATCATTTTTATCTTTATTATTAAATTAAATTTTATTTAGTGATGGTGACCGGCCAATTCGAGACATTATTTCTAAGTGCAGGACCATAGTATCACATTTTCGTCACTCCAATAAAGCATTTTCGGAATTAAAAGAAGCTCAAACTTTCTTGGATTTACCAACCCACCGACTGGCGCAAGAATGTTCTACGCGTTGGAATTCTTGTTATAAAATGTTGGATCGATTAATTGAGCAAAAAAGTGCCATAAATGAGTATGCTCTGCAGAATGGCGATTTTGATCTCACACTCACAAAAACAGAATGGGAGATTACCGAAGAGCTTGTTGAGGTAAAGAATTATTATTTTGTTAATTTGTTTTTTTTNTTTTTTTTGTTGTTTAAGCTATTAGAACCTTTTCTTCAAATTTCTGACACAGTTTGCCGGTCAACACTTTCATCAACTTTTCCGATTTTTTTCATTATTTACACCAAAATTGCAAAAATTTGCTCAAAATACAACGAGATCGTTGTCATCCGTTCATTTTTGACGAAGGGAATTGAAGAGCGGATCATCAATCCAATGATGAATAACAGGTTTAATCCATTCTTATTCTCAGATAATAAAATTTAGGATTCTTATCATTTTCTATTTTTAAAGATATTTTTATCTCAGCTATTAATATTCTTTAAGGTTCTTATCACAACTAATTTTTTTAAGATTGGTCCTTTTGTCCGCTTTCTTAGACCCGCGATGGAAGGATGGATTTGTCCCTGGTGATATTGAAGTTGTTCGAGCTCAGTTGAGGGTCTGGTTGCGGAGTGAACTGGAGAATTTAGCAAAACAAAATGACACGGAATAATTGGAAATTGAGGACATCCCAACTGAGCCAGTGGCTTCCTCTTCACAAGTGCCAGAAAAAAGGCGAATAATTTCTCTATTCGAATGCTTGGATCTCTTCGGTTCAAAAGCTGTCCCTCTGGAAGGTTAATATAAAAATGATAATGGATAATTTATTTTTTTCCAGGTAGCGGAATTGATAATGAAGAAAAATTCATTGCTGAATTCAACGATTATGTGGCTGCCAGAAGAGCTGAAGCATGTTCGGATCCGATCACTCTGTGGCGTCAGCCATTGTCAAGATCATTCCCCTTGCTTGCTTCGATCGCGATTCGCTACCTTTCTGCACCCGCGACCAGCTGTGCCTCTGAGTTTTTGTTTAGCGTAGCACGTGATATTTGCCATTACAGAAGAGGAAATTTGTTACCAGAAACAATTAATAAACTCCTATTCCTCAATCGTGCGATCAAAGAATTGAATTATCGATACTGATTATTTATTCATTTATTATTAATAAAATCATTTTTCAACATTTTATCATTCATTTTGCAAGATTGATTTGTTGCTTACAGCAATTTTTTTTTTCGAATTTTTCTTGTACAAAAAATTTCCTTGGTCCGGGCCTTGGTCTTGGTGACCAAGGAATTCCCGGACCAAGGAATTCCTTGGTATCCTTGGTCCGGGCCCGGCCTTGGTCGATCCTCAACGATCCTCCTTGGTCCTTCCAAAATTTTGATGTCTACTGTGGACTATGCTATATGTAATTATATGAGAAAGAACCAGAGAACACAAAGATAGGTAAGGAAATAACGAAGGAGCAGACAGTATGATTGTTTACTACATAACACCGGAATTACAAAATATCGAAAAGAAAAAAAGAAACGCCGTATATTGCAAAATAAAAAAAATCATATTAAAATTATAAAAAATCTTAATTATTTGCTTTATTTAAAATTCCTTGAGTGAAATTTTGAATTATATCCTTAAATTTTTCTAAATTTTTAATTCGATCTTTTTGAGCAATAAAACCTGCGCTTCTTCTGATTCGAGAAACTGTGACTTAAGAAACATAACTAAAATTAAAATAGTCTCTCGATAGAAATGGACTTTTCTACGATCTTTTGAAGCGAATTCCTTCCTGTAAAATAGCACAGAAAAAGCGGGTAAATAGAGGAAAAAGAAACAAATAATAATCATTTTAACATAGCATGCTTTCGCGTCATAAAATCATAGCTCCAAAAATAAATTTTGATTTTTACAGGATTTTTGCGCCAATTTTAATAAATTTTCTTTAGCAAGATTCCTAATTATAAAAATTATATTTTGCACAGTAGAAATAAGGATTAGAAAATAAAAGAAGCCGAGAAGATGCGTTAGGAAACGAAAAAGACAAAAGAAAAGCAAAGAGAGGGTAAAAAGAAGGGAAAAGGAGGAATGAAAAAGGGAAAGAATTAAAAGGAAAAGGAGAAGATGGAAGAGAGAGAACAAAACAAAGGAAAGAGGAATGGGGTAAAAATATAAGGAAGAAAATTGAAGGAAGGTGAAAAGGAGGGAAATGAAGGAAAAAGCGAGAATAGGGGGCGGATGAGAAAGAAGGGAAAATGAAGGAAAAAGAGCAAATAGGAAGGTTAAGTGGAAAGGAAAGAACAAATAAAAAGATGATGATGAAAAGGAGAATGGGTAAGGATTGAAGAGAAGAGGAAGTAAAAGGAGACGATAGGAAAGGAGATGGGAAAGGAGAAATGAAGGAAGAGAAGGGAAAGAAGGAAGATAAAAAAGGAAAGCTGGAACAGAAGTAATTTTTAAAATGAGCGGAGGAAGAGAAAGTAATATACAGTAAAGTAAAAAATTGAAAATAAAAGTAGTAAAAGGAAAAGGGATGAAAAGTTTTTAAAAGAGAGAAAAATCAGGCTAGAGAGAAGAAGGATAAAGGAGAGGAAAGAAAATAAAATAAAAGGGCGGAGCGAAAAGGTGTGGAAGGGAAGGAGAATAATGGAAGAGGAAAATGAATGAGGGAAAAGGAAGAGGAAGCAAAACAAGGAAAAGAAGAAGTGTGGAAAAGAGTGAAAGAACGAGAAAAGGACATAGACGCGGAAAGGGGGTGAAAGGAAAGAAGAATATTGGGGTGAGAAAGGATGAGAAGAGAATTTAAAAAAGGAGAAAGAAAGGGAAGAGTAATAGAAAAGGAGTAAATGAGAAAAGGATGAAGGAAAAAGAGAGAAGGATAAGGGGAAAATGAAGATGAGAAAGGAAAAGAATGAGTCAATGGAAAGGAAGGAACAGATAATGAGAAATGGGACTGACTAGAGGGGAATGAAGTACAACAAGTGAATGGAAAGAAACGACAAAAGATTAAAGAAAGAGTGATTATTAGGGCTCGGAAAAATATCCAAATGGATATTTTTTGCGGAGGCTCAAAATGGCCTGAAAATCAAATAAAAAGCATTTTTAGCTTTTGATTTGAAAAAATTTTGATTTGAGTTCAAAAAAGCAACTTTTATGTGGATATTTTGGATATTTTTGGATATTTTGGACTTTATATGGATATTTGGATATTTACTTGGATATTTTGCCATTTTTGGGAAATTCTTAAGCAAAAATGCAATAAAACTCGAAAATTTTCAATCAAAAAAATTTTTTTGAAAATTTTCTTTAAAATTTTTTTTTTGATTTTTTCCCAAAAATTTTTATAAAAATTTTTTTTTGATTTTTTCCCAAATTTTCTAAATTTTAACAAATTTTCTTTTTTTTTCTTCATGAAAACCTTGAAATGTCCATCATTTGCACTTTAAACCAAGAATAAAATATTTTTAAATAATTTTGGGTGGTTTAACATACCTAATTTGAAAATTTTATGTGGATATTTATACTAATTTATGCGGATATTTTGCGATTTTTGGCGGATATTTTATCCGGATATTTTGCATTTTTATATGGATATTTTTCCGAGCCCTAGTGATTATAAAAGAAGAAGGGAGGGAAGGAAGTAGATAAAAAAATAAGAGCGTTAGAGGGCCGCGAAGCGGCCCGCAAACGCTCGTACTCAATCTATTTCAGCAATTCACTTGTGATATTCCCTCTTCAAACGCATTACTAACCTCTTGTTATTAATTATTAAAAAATTTAAAAATTATCCAAAAGATACTAATAAAATTATGATATTTATATATTTTAATCTATCAAAATTCCTTTCATATTTGGTCTGAATATTTTAATGCAAAAATATTTTACAACCAATAGCCAATTTTTCTTTTTTTCAACATATATTAATTATATTGTAGTAATCATGTAGTCCTAAGAATTCGATGTTCTTCCAACTCGACCAATACTTAAAGTTGCTTTTTTCAAATTCAAACAATTAAAGTCAAATAATAAAATTGAACCAAATTAAATGAAAATTTGTTTAGTACTACATATTAATAAACAATTGTATGTATTTTCTGAATTCAAATTTTCTGGAAAAAGTGTGGATTGTTTTGGACATTAGACAATGACAATGTCGTTTTACTGCAATCACCATTCACCATGTCAGTTTGACCAAAGTGTGATTCACAGTAGGGCGATGGGTGGAATTATGACTTCCGAAAGAATTTTTTCCATCGGTTTTTGAATTGGGAATCCAAAATAGAAAACGTTCATTCAGCAATAAACCAAATGAATCGTTTACACATTTAATCAGCTTGTTCTGTCCTTTGGTTTTCAATGAATTTGTTACCTTTTAAAATCGACAAATCGGTTCATTTTTTGGTGCGTTTTGTTCAGTATTTAAGATTGGCTTGTTCTTCACTTTTTCGGTAAAAGCTTCTTAAAACTGCTGGTATCGTATCGGCCGTCCCATCTATTTACTTCTCAAATCCCATGGGCCCGATCTTTCCAACATCGCTGTTCCCAGTCTTGATTGGCCTCAGCTTTGTCTTGCCCTCCAAGGGTATCGAAGTAATTTGATTCATTTCGAACAATCACAAGCACTAATTCCCAATGTCACAGGACCTGGATGAGCAGAACTTCTTCCGCATGGCTGAACAAAAGAAACCCGAAAATGCGACGCCAAAGGAATGCGAACACTTAGTAAAAACAAATAGTTTTGATTTATTGAATTGCTAAAAGTCCCAGTTCAGGCTGATTGCGAGAGCGATTTGGATTGTGGAGGCATTCCCGGCATGGAAGGGACGCATCGTTGTGTGGGGAAAATGCTGGACAGGTGCAACTGTGCCGCTTGTTTGAGCGTAATTGTAAGTTGGGTGACGAAATGGAGGATGAGCCAATAGGGAAATGGAGGATTATCAAGGGAATAAGCAGATTTGTCCATGAGGAGAAATCTAGATGGATTAACTGAAACAAAAACCAGGCTAAAAAGGAGTTTACATATTATATAATCATTTTCTCAGTTTCTAATTGCTGTAAGATTGCAGCATTGCATAGATTTTGTTGCGAACCACTATCCTTTAACATCACATCAATTTTAATAAGAAAATGACCGTTGACTGAAAATATTTTAGGGCGCTAGTTTAAAGACGTTAACATTTGAAAACCCAAATTTTAACAGTGGGACCCTTTTCTTTTGAAAACCAAAAAAAAAGATTTTTTTGTGTTTCAAACTATTTTTGAGCAAATGCATTGCAAAAAAGAAATTTTTTTTTCATTTTTGCCGAAAAGAGGTCCCCCTTTTAGTGGGTTTTCATGACACTTTACCTTACCGATTCGACAGATATTCAATGAATCAAAAATTCTTTTTTAGGAGTGCAAGAACGACGCAACGTGCGGAGGGCTGGTGAGTTCTTGCAATACCACCATGAACCAGTGCAACTGTCTCGAAGGTAAGTGATTCATATTTATTTCAATGTTTTTCATCGGATTGCTTTTAGCCGCCAACAATATGTACAAAGCAAGCCCCGGCAACTTTCCCACTTTGGAAACGGCCATCGGTTATTTTTGCACTAGACAATCATGCAAGAAGGAGGGATGTTTCGGATTGCCATGTCACAAGGGCAAATGCTTTTGCAACTGATGGATTATGGTGCTGCTCCATTTTTACTGGATCTGAATGATGTAGTTGACTTAGGTCCCTCGTGTCGATGTTTTTGGGTTCATTTTATTATATCCAAAAAAATATAATTTTAGAACGATTGTTTTATGGGTCATATTTCTTAAATTAAAATTTTGCTTAAAAATCACAAATAAACAAAAAGGATCATCTGTGTATTGTAAAAATAATCTTTTATCCGAAAAATTGAAGCGAATTGATAATCTGTGCAAAGTATTTCATAGTTTTCGACTGATGTTAATTTTTGCGCTCTTGTCTCGACGAATTTATCTATCTTAAATATATGCGGAATTCGTTAATTTTTACTTATATGGGTTATGTAAATTATATATTCATTACAGATGGGTAAAAGTTCGGAAAATTAATACAGGTGCTAAATATTTGTAATTAATTAATGGCCAAATTAATCTATTGGATTATTTATTGGATTTAATCTAATGGATCTATTGGATATTCTAATTAAAAATCATAACAATTATTCGAACTAGAAAGCATGAAATACAAGCATATAACCACTTTCCGGGTCATAAAACGTTTGATATTGAACATCTAACCAGTGTGTAATGTGTATAAAATCGTTGGTTGAAAATACTGGATTAAATTGTTCAAAACTTGGAACTTTTGTATGAAGTCCGGCCGTCCCGATAAGGGCGGCCAGAGAAATTTTTGAAAATTTAGACCGTTTTACTTAACAAAATCGGTCATTTTTTGAATAAAATTTTACAAATTAAGAACATCGGGGTTGCCCTGCATTAAATATATTTTGTATTTTTATTTTAAATTTCCATGTATTTTCACAAAATATCAATTTGGCATTTTTGGTAAATAATCCTCAAATGACCATTAAAACAGACATTGGCCGAAATATGAACACACCCTATGTGATCGACTTGTAAATTTTATCTATAAGGAACTTCAACAGATATCCATTACGTATTCTGATTCTGACGGTAGAAATCAAATAAAAAAAATCTTTGAACATATAACAGATAGAATCTTTTTTAATTACTTTTTTAATTAATTTTGTATCTTTGACCCACGATGAGTGGCTTTTATAATATGGTTACATAATAAAAAATTCATATAAATTGTAGGCGTACCCATGTAAAAAGGTTCAATAGCTTAAGTTTTCTCGATACCCGGCTATCTATGGCTCTCATGGGAGGCTTAGGCCAAAGCAATGTTCAATTAGTGCGGGCTGGATGATTTTTGGATTTTTAAATGCAAATTTTTTTTTTAATATTGGGCTCGCCGAAGGCGATTCCAATAATAAAAAATTTTGCATTAAAAAATCAAAAAACATCCAACACTCACCTATTGAACAGTCCTTCCTCTTATTTTTTACATTTTAGGACACTTCGCTACTATTAATAATCTAAAAATGGAAAAAAAACAAACGGACACTTCGCTACCAGTATTGATGGTAGCGAAATGGTACGGACACTTCGCTACCGGTAGCGAAGTACCCTATCTATCCTCAACGACAAAATCACCAGTCAGGGCAAAGTTAGCAATGCATGATAGCAACTCGAGCAATGCATGATAGCAACTAGTTGTCTTTGGTCAACTAAAAAAAAAATTTTTTTAACTACAGCTGATAAAATTTTATATATTACATCTATAACTATCAAAGCATTTTTTTGCACCACCCGGGAGTAATTTTTAGCTGTTAAATTTTTGTCACAGATCCACATTTTTTGTTTTAACATTTTTTCCCATATACTAATGCATTTTCCTAAAAAATGTTCGCTAAGTTTCATTTATGAGCAGAAAATTTGGATCGGAAGTTCAAAAAAGATGTTTGAGATGACAATGGACTTCCCTCTGACGGATTTTTTCTAATTTATTGATGTGTTTTAAGGGATTTAGGAAAATACGATAACTGAAAAAATAGGAAATTAGATACCTGATTTTATTATAAAACATTATTAGTATTTTTATACAGTCGAATTTTTCTTACAATTTTGCTTTGATGACGGATTTCCGCCTGCTTATATAGAAACTTCAGCAGGTGTCGAATAACCCTAATTTTACTAAATATTTCTGAATTTCTGTCCATCTTTTAGCATAAAATGAGAGAGAGAGGAAGACACACCGAAGGTCCTGTGCTTTAATTAAAATTTGAAACCTTGGGCTTCATTGACCGATGTCAGTACTTCGGTTGGACTTTCCTATAAAAATTAAAAAGTGCTTCAAAATTATTTAGGGTCCGAAGTGTTTTTTTTTTCTTCATTCATTTTTTGAACTTACTGCCTTTTCCGAAAGCTAAAAAATTGGAATACAGTTTTTTATGGAGAAACAATAATAGGTAATTATTTTTTGTAGAAAGGAAGTTTACGCTTTGATTAAGTTGCATCTATTTTGTGAGGTTATTGATGTTCATTCCTTAAAACACAATTTTTCTGAAGCTTTAATGAAAATATCTTTTTTAATATATTTATGAGTTGCAAAATTGGAAGATATTCGACGAGCATTGGAAGTTAATACCAATGGATTAAAAAAGAATTTCATCCTTTTCAAAATTGCAATAAATAGAAAAAACATTAAAACACAGCGGATAACCGCTTATTATAATAAGGAAATTTTTTTGCAAAAATTTTATCATAATTTCCGTAATCCGCAATTTGGAAAAAATTTATTTATGTACAAAAAATAAATTTTTTATTTTACCGTATTTCCTTTATTATAACCCCCGGGAGTTATATTTTTCAATCCCCCCCCCCCACAAGACCGTAGTAAAAGAACGGAAACGGGGTATTTACCAAGAAACACCAACGATTCCGATGGACAACTTTCTGTGGTAGTAAAAGAAACTCCCACGGGGGATTTACCACCGAACAACTGAGGCCATAGTAAAAGACCCAAAAAGTGAGAGAATTCCCCCGAAAAAATGGGGGAATTCCCAGATCTTTCGGGGAACATCCTCGAAACTCCTCGATTTATAAATTCGGTCGACCTTTATGGGTCGACAATTCCAAAATTCTGCACACAAAGATGTATGCAACAGTAGATGGTCTAAAGACAAAGAAGCCTTGAATCTTTCGCATTCTGTAATAAAAATATAGTTGAGCAATCAATATGGTGTGTCCAATTTTATGTGAAATAGATTATTTGTGAAATAAAAAATAATTTATAAAAAGATTATATAAAAATATCATTTCATATCCCTTTTGAAAAGATTGATTATCTTATAAGGAATTTTTAAACCAAACTTAAAAATTAAATTTATGAAACTCATAATTTAATTCCAAAAGATTATGAATAGTGAGAAATTGTAATTTTTTTATTTATATTTTTAAATTCATAAATTTGGTCTGATTCGATCTGAAATTACAAAAAATCAAATAGTGGATCAAAAATTACTTTATTAATTTTTAATAAGGTTTTTTGAATAATATTCTAATTTTGGGGCCGGAAATTAAGAGCCTTTATCTATTTAACATTAGCTTATTAATATTAAAAATCATAGAAAGATTTATTATGTGTTGAAACTTTAATCAAGTAGTTGTACCTAGGGTTGAGCGGGACCGGGACCGGGCCGGGATTCCCGGCCACCCCGGGACTGGAGTCCCGGTCCCGGTTTCCAAAAACCGGGAAATCCCGGTCGCGATTTTCAGAGCCAGGACTGACCGGGACTGAACATACACCCCTAAGAATGGCATTTTTGGCGAAATTTTCGAAATTTTTTAAAAATTTTAGTAAAAAGTTTACGTTTTAATGGTGAAATTTCCCTAAAAAAAATTAAAAATTATGCCCTAAAATGTCAATACCTATATCACAACCAAAAATTTATTTCACCATTTTTCTTTCACCCACTCCGAACTCCATGCTTACCATATCCAAATTCCAAACCAAAAATCAATGTTTATATACATATCTTTGAAAAAAATTTCACTATGACTTGTAAAACACCCCAATAAACTAGAAATTTAATTGGACACATTTATTGCGTTTCGCAAAGATCTTAGTCCTATTTTGGCCGAAAAAATCGACCAACTTTCTTAAGAAAAGGGTCAAAATTTTCAAATTTTTCTTCGGCAACCCCTGTCGGGGGTCGCGGTCACCCATACAACAAAGGTTTACAAAAAAAACTGAAAAATTTTATTCAAATTTCTCAAGGTAATTGGTTTGAAATCGCACAATTTTTGAGCTTTAACTCCTATCCTCTAAAGCACGAAAAAAAAATTAAATTTTTCGCATTATTTGATAATTTATTGGCCTTGCCCCCTTCCCTTACCATAAGAGAAATCAATGAAAGATAGAAAATTTTTTAAAATTTTACTTCTTTATATTATATTTTTAGTATATTATATTAGAAAAAAAATTTACAGAAAATAATGCAAATTTTTTGGCCTAATTTTTTCTTGGATTTTTTATTATATATTTTTCCCAAGCCATTAATTTTTATTTCTAAATTTTTTCTTAATTTTTAACACTTTTTCTTTTTTTTTTCTTAACACTTTTTACAAAAATTTAACAACCATTCAGGCTAAAAATTAGGCATTATTTTTTGCACATTTGTAAGGTTTTCTAATAAATAATTTTGATAATTTATTTTTGGAAAATTTTCCGGAATTAAAAATTTTAATTTTTGAAAAAGGCCAGTCCCGGTCCCGGTCTCGGTTGAAAAACCTGGTCCCGGTCCCGATCCCGGTTTTGCTAGTCCCGGTCAGTCCCGGTCCCGGTTTTTGCCAAAAGTCCCGGTCCCGCTCAACCCTAGTTTAATTTCGCAAAATCATTCATTCATCATTATTGACTTGTCCACTCCTCGGCGATAGGCCCGAACAACTCGATGGTCGGGCTCAATGGGCTTTAGAAATTTGTTTAATTTTTTTGGAGAATGTTCCGAAAGTGTTTATTTATTCCGAAAATGATTATTTTTTATTGTCAAATTTTTGAATTCTATTTTTTATAAGAGTTGCAATTAATCCTCGCTGCCTAAGTAGGAAATAAGGCATATCTATATTTTGTACAATTTGATCCTTTTTAACACTTTAAAGTCTTCCAACTTCCAAGTGAACCAAGATTAAGGTTTATATAACAAGCCCAAAAAAGTCAATTGTTTGATGTCTTACTTGAAATCGTTTTAAATCACAGGCAAAGTTTTAAAAAATTTTAAATATACAAATTTTTCGCAAACACTTTTTGAAGAGGTATGTTATTTTTTCTTTTATTCTATTAACTTAAGCAAAATGAATTTTTAGAGACACATAGCTTAACTTTGTCCATATTTATGAATACCTTATTTTTTAGTTAAATAATCAAAGGTAGAAGTTGGTACAAATTATTTGTTGAAAAAAGATTGCATCCTATTGGAAATAAAAATACAAATTAATTATTGGACAAAGTCTACTCAGTATTAACAAAATTGAGTTTATCGAAACTGGGAAAGCAACATTAACATTTTATCTAGAAACATGAAATTCAAAAAGAACAAATCGCGCAATAGAAAAAAAGTTAAAATTCCGCCGAATCAAAAATTATCAGAAAAGATAATGAATTTTTTGAATATTTTATCGATACAAAAAGAAGAAAAATCAAATCCTTAATTAATGATGTGTAAATCAAAATAAAAAATCAATTAGTAATAATTATGAAGAAAAAATTGATGATAAAAAGAGAAAATGGTAGAATTGATTGGGGCCAAAAGCAAAATAATGAAAACTCATAAATTTGATTAATTTNGGGGGGGGGGGCTAAACTCTGTAATTAAGCCTTGCGCCTTTCAAACATAATTCGATAATAAATACAAAAATTTTGCTAACTTATAGGACCCATAAAAAAATTGAAAAAAAATCTTGATAGTGATTTAAAGACGAAATATTAAAAAAATAAACCTAGAACTCGACAATATAAAAAAATTATATCTATTATTTCATTTAGAAAATTAGAAATGCAAAATGCTTTACAATAAATTAATAAATTTAAATAATTTAACAACTGAAAAATATAAGCTACTTAACCAATAATTTTAACCTAATGTAAAGCATGGCTTTAAAACTAAAATCTGAACCAAATGTAAATGCAAGAAAAAACAAAACAAAGAATAAAATAAACATCAATGCGATTTTCAAATGTCTGATCATGATCCGGGGCTAGGCCTGGTGAGGTATGGTGACAGATTGATCGAGTCTAGAAGCTTATTAGCAAACAACTCGGGAGAAGTTTTATGATATTGTAAGGAAGCCCAGAGTATAATCTGGGAACTCTTACAAAAAATTAATTATGTCTTATTGGTTGCAAAGGGTGGTAAAATTTTGTATTCAATCATTTCTAATGATCGTTCTTTTGAAGAGTAGGCTATTTTTGCAATCTACCTATATCAACATATCCGTGTAATAAAATCTGCTTTTAATCTGCGAATTTGGAGAGAATCCAACTTGAAGTGAGCCAGAAGCTCTTCGTCATAACTAGGGCTTTCATCATTTGGTTGTGAATGCTTACATATTATTCTGAGAAATAATTTTGTGTTTTTTGGGTTTGCATGATATCATTTTTTTCAAAAGCGGATTAAAAATGGGTGAACCAAATTCCAAAATTATTAGAACATAGGTTTAAAAAAGATGAATGAATGTTGTTGGATTTTTTGTTTTAAGTCTCCTCAGAATGGAAAAAATAATACCAAAAGATTTATTTGTTATTATGTTTAGGTGAAAATCTAATTTTAAGTCTGAATTGAATTATAAACCTAAGACTCTCATGCCCTCCTTATCCTCTACTTTAGAAATTATTGACAGGCCTAGCTTATAATCATTTCTGGGCTTATTTTTCCCGATGTGCAAAACTCTGATTTGGAGAGGGAAAATTTCAAACCCCTATAAATGTCTGTAAATTATCTGATATGGTGTTAGGATATAGGAAAAATAGGATTTTTTAATGAACTTTCAAAACGTGGTTGATTTGGCAAAGAACTAAAAATGGAAAAATGTGGCGAAATTAATAAAAATAAGACAAATATCACACAAAAGCAGCTAATCGTATTATGAATTAATCCGCATTTTTATGCCTTTTTATTATAAATCATTTTATCCTTGATACCCTGTCATTTAGGCATCAGACATTATAACTAGGTTTAAACATAACCTATAAACGGTCTAAAGAATGTCAGTTGTTTAGCCGTTATATTTTTTTTTCATTTACATTTTTATGAGAAATGTCTGGCTCATAATTTTATAGGAAGGAATAAATGAATAGATCCAATCAGGGGTCCAATCTAAGTGATCCAAATAAGATTTATGAACTTTTTAAGAATAAGGTCCGTATGGCTACATTGACAACCCATTACGAGGTGATAATAATATATAATTTCATAAAAGGTTTATATGAACCCATAAGATAATCTTTTTTAGTCCTTAACATTACTACCCCTTTTTGGCATTAAAATGCGAATTATTGTCATCACAAAAAAAAACTAACCATTTTGATTATTATTTACTTATAAATTATGAGATTTGTTTTTGTCAATATATTTTAATCATTATATCTTTTTTTCCTTATTTATGCGAACAATTAATTTTGTGTAAACTTAAATATAATTTAGTTCAAAAAAATTATGATTTTTATTTGAAATCTTTGTCTTTAAAAAAATATTTTGCCGATTTTGAAGGGGCACCTGCTTTGCCGTTTTTGAGGGAATGCCTGGCTGTCCAGATTCTTGTCCGGATCAAAGCTGCCCTGGTTTAGATAAAACTATTTTTGTAGCAATTGTTCATTAAACAACAATTTCGAAATCTTTTTTTGATCGAGTTTGTCGAGACCAAGATTTTTCGAGAATCTCAAGTAGAGTATAAGCTAGAAAAATTTCTTTTTCATTTTCTATTACATATGAGTTTGTAAATAAAAATTCTAACTTTTAAGTTTTTCTAAATACGCTAATCTGACTTCAACATTTTTCATTTACCAATCTTTAATTGGCTAATATAATTGTAATTGATTTATTTGTTAAATAAACCCCATAAAATTTTCGATATGAATTTTTTTNTTTTTTTAAATTAAAAAGTCAGCATTGATTAATAATCTATCAGAAACCGTGGCCCAAAATAAAAACAATTCAAAAGTCTAAAAATCGAAAATTGCATGTGTAACAGTGTTTTCCTGACCGGCTTCGGTCACTGACCGGTCATGTGACCTCTGACCCGACCGATGACCTGACCTGACCTGACCGGGGCTCCTGGTCAGGTCATCCGGTCATGACCGGATAGCCCGGTCAGTCAGCTGGTCATATGACCGGAAATTGGAAAAAAGACCCAAAAATGCACCCCTAAGAATAGCATTTTTGCCGAAAATCTTGAAATTTTTAGGGAAAATTTAGCATTATAATGATGAAAGTTCCTTAAAAATATTTTTTTTGCCAGAAAAAATCAAAATTTTCACCAACTACCATTCACCATTTTCAATTTTCTTCCATTCCTCATTCAACTTAATGAATTCTCATCAGTTCAAATTTAAAAAAATCCGGCGGCCCCTTATCAAAAAAAAACTTCAAAACTTGAATTCAATTTCTCTATTCGAGCGAATTTTCTGCTTGATCACTTCTTTTAGATTAATTTGATAATTTTTTGAACTTTCATAGGAATTAAAGAAATTTTTGGCGATTTTTTGAACCGATTCAATTTTGAACGGAGGTCAGATGACCGGTCATATGACCGTGACCGGAGGGTCGGTCAGGTCATTTTAAAGTGACCTGACCTGACCGAGCTTCTGGTCAGGTCAGAGGTCATTTGGTGACCGGAAAAAGGTCGGTCAGGAAAACACTGATGTGTAATAGCAACCATTATATTATTTTGTATTCACGAATTAATCTAATAGTTTGAAAAAACGTTGAAATGTTTAAAGTTCTTTTAATGCCCTATTCGCTACACCACTCATTACAGTAAAATTTCTGCAAAAATGATAAAATTTCTTAAGTTCCAATCTTGATATTAATTCTGTTTTATTGATTATTACTTTCCAAGAAACATAACTTTGTTCGACTTTGGGTCTAAAACGGTTAGAATTTTTTGAAAAACCGAGTATGCCATCATGTTCAGCACCATCGAAAACCCCCGAATGAAATGCGTAACTGTAAAATAGGAAATAAATGTGCATTAAAAACAAATATTTTCAATCATCGCAAATCGGCTAACAGTTGTTCATTGATTTTGATTGAAAGGATAGGAGGATAATTTAAAGCCCAAACACACTCTCGTCACTTTAAAATCAGGCATATTAACGACGAGATCAACAATCATTCCTCTTCATCCATTTTCAATATATTTCGAGACATTTGTGACTTATTTATTCACCCGAAACCTAAAGAATAAGTTTTGTATAAAAATATAGAACAAAAATGGGAATTTAAGAATCAAATTCAAGAATTGAAAAAATGCAATTATAGGTAACTAGAAATTTCTTTATTTGCCATTTCAAGCAAGAACAAAATTTTTGAAAATGTTAACCAGATTCAATGCCTAATTTTGAAAATTTTATATGGGTATTTTTATTAATTTATAAGGATATTTTGCGATTTTTGGCGGATATTTTACGGCTATTTTGCAGAACAATCTATGCGAAATACTGAAAAAAAAACATAATTTGAAAAAAATCACATTATTATATTCAGCATGAAATACTATTACGATCATCAGACTATTTTCCTGAAACCCATCATCTTCATCTGGTTCGCCGTCCCTATAACTTTGATCAGGGGCAGAAACTATGACAAGAACAACAACAACATCATCTTTGAGCTGAATATTGAGAAGATTGCCGATTATTCAAGTGTTGGGTATAATCACTGTTCATTTGGCATTTATTGCGGTTATGGTGGTCATGAATCATTGCAATTCCCTGATGGGGTGACCAGGGCCCATGGTCAACTTCCAATGCTGTTGAATGGTGAAAAATGTGATGTCCTTCAGACTTGCTATAGGTAGGGAGTTGTACGGGATAGGGATCCCGGCAATTTATCGGCATGCGGGATTTGCCAAATTCGATCCGCTCGAATTTCAAAGGCCGATCTCGATCTCAATCCCGAAATCCCGTTTCATTTGGGATTGGGATTACCCAGAAAAGCGGTGCTTTAAAAAATCTCGAAAACTGGTTGTAAGCAAAAATGTGAAAATGTTAAAAACAAATATATTCTCAAAATTTCAAAATTGATTAGAAATGGTAATTTAATAAACATAACATAATAACAGTAACAAATTTTAAAGAAAATTTTCTTCGGTGTCCCAGTCTGGATTGATATTCTGAAATTCGGGATATGGGATCCCTACTTCGGGTTCGGGATTGACCATTTCGGTATTTTTATCCAAAAAATCTAGTTTTAGGCCATTATTTGAGGAGGATAGAGAAAAGAAGGTCAAGCCGGTGCACAACATAACATTCGATGACTGCAAGGTGTACAAGATGATTATGGTCACCGGAGAGATCAGCGTGATGCAGGAACACAAGGTAAACTGAAAAATTTTAGCTACAAATAGAACCTAAAAATGGGTAGAAGTAGGGCATGACTG
>LDKF01001646.1:8053-34243 GCA_001026735.1 Rotylenchulus reniformis
GTTGGAAAATAAAATTTTTTTTTTGAAAATTTTGTACATAGCCCCCCTGAAATCTTCGGCTCATTACGCCCCTGCCCCTATAAATTAGTGTCTCTATCGAATTAATGACCTGTTTTTAGATTCTCTGACCACGTTTTAATAAATTTCCGCTCCTATTAAAATTTAAATATTTTTTTAAAGAACTCTTGCCAATCAAAACCCGGGAGCTTTGATCAACCAGTTCCCGTTTGAGTGTGTGCTGACCGTCAAGGATCTGTTTGCCGCCACCGTTCAAACTGCTTATGAACACCTGAACCATCGGCCCATATTGGACGAACAGTCACTTCGATGGACACCCTCATGGCTTCCGCTGACCTTTAATTTGGACCTGGAATTGCCCCGATTTGTTGCCTATTTCTATCGCAGGGAACAAAGGTCCATAATCGGGTTATTTTGAGCAATAAGAATAATAATAAATATTTTTTGATAATCTCCCTTTAAAATGCAAGCTTCGAAAAAAACAATTTAGAAAAATTAATTTCAATTCTATCTGATAAATTCCAACTAATTTAAAAAATTTTTTTTTTGACCGTGCTGAGTCGTTTGCCAAAAAGTATCAAAATGGGCGTTTGCCAAAAAGTATCAATTTTTTAGAGATCCTTACTAAAACTTTTTTGTTAGACTTGTTAGACAAAAAGTATAAAAGGAAAAATTGTTCAGAATTTTATGCTGATTCGAATGGTATAAATTTTTTTTCGAAATTCTAACAAAAAGATCGAAATTTTGCCGAAATACTGAAAAAAACGGTTTTTAGGGGATATTTCGAACTTTTTGGCCGAATTTCGAACAATAAAATATACCATTCGAATCAGCATAAAATTCTGAACAATATTGCCTTTTATACTTTTTGTCTAACAAGTCTATCAAAAAAGTTTTAATAAGGATTTTTAAAAAATTGATACTTTTTGGCAAACGCCCATTTTGATACTTTTTGGCAAACGACCTAGCACCTTTTTTGACACAAAAAAGATAATTTTAGATAGGTACGTTGGATCATTTATAGATGAGCTTATTTTCATATTTTCAATCTTTAGGATTTACCTATTTGCAAAAAATAATCTTTTTGATTTAATAATTTTCATAGTCAGAAAAAATGACCATTTTTGTAGAAAAAGAATAGAATATCCCTTCGCATTACTATAGTAAATCATACAACATTTAAGAAATCTTGACAATACGTGGATTGTGAAACCATGGAATCTGGCCCGGGGCATGGATACTCATGTGACGAGAAATTTGAACGCCATCATCCGGCTGGTTGAGAGTGGACCGAAGGTGGGAAATTTGCTCTTTCATTTTTTAAAATAATTTTGTATTTTCTTTTCCCTTTGTAGATTGTCTCCAAATACATTGAAAATCCGGCGTTGTTCCGACGCCCAGACAATGGAAATAACGTGAAATTTGATGTAATGTTTTATTTTAAATTGAGCTATGAATATTTTTAAATGAATTAAATTAATAATATACAAATAAGAGACTTAAAAGGGTTTCAAGATAAATTTTTTTTATGGCGTTTATTAAAAATTGAAAACCCTCAGATATGGTACGAGTTGATTTATTTTATCCAAATTATTATTTTTTGTTTTTTATATGGAATCGTCAGGTTATAAATTCACATATTTCCTCATAATTTCGAATAAATATAAAAATTTTTTGAAAGATTACTAAAATATGAATATGAAAAATTTCCATAAATTAAAATATTAAAAAATTACCATATGAATATTTAACATATATTTCAGTTTCGTTACATTGTATTTGTACGAAGTTTTGAGAATCCAATGGATGTGTTTCTTTTCAACCAGTTTTGGATCCGATTTGCTATCAAGTCATTATTTTTTTTTTTGATTTGATGTTAATAATATTTTTAGTGAATTCAATTTGCGCCAACTGGACGACTATTTCACACATGTTACAGTTCATCAATACGGCGACAAAGCAGATGTTTACGAGGTGAATATAGTCGTTAACTTTTTTTTTGCTTTTATTGGCACCTCTTTATTTGAAGATGCGCTGTGAAGATTTTATTCGTGAGCTTTGCAAACAGTACCCAAGGCTCGATTGGTCAGCAGTTCAGGCCAAGATCAACGATGTGATTCGAGAAGTATTCCGAGCAGTAACCACGTGAGTTTATTTTATATCATCATTTTCATCTATTCGGGATCGGTTCCCATCTTTTGCATTTATACAGTTTATCTTTTTATTTTTAAATTTTAAACTAGAACCTTTATAATTTTTTTGGTCTTAATGTAAGTGTTATTTGAAAACTTTTATTTTAGAGCAATTTCTTTTGCGAACATTCTCATTTTGGCGCTACTTGGAAAGACGGGTTTTCTTGCGACTCAAAATTATTTTAGAGTACCAGTCAATTTTTTGCGTACCGTACCAGAGTTCAAGTTCATTAAAAATTTTTTATTCAACATTGTATCTAACGTCAAAAAATGCCGCATGTTAGAACCCGCAACAACTCGGGGACAGCTAGTTGTTGTGGGTTCTACATGCGGCGTTTTTTAGTCAGTTTAAAAAATGACGTCAGATGGCACATTACATCAAAATGGACGTCATAATTGGATTTAGCGTCAAAAATTACCACAGGGAAGTTGTTTTTTGGATGAATTAAAATAATGGTACTCAAAAAATTGACTGGTATTCTAAATTATAATCCCAAGATAGCCCGTCTTCCAAGTAGCGTCCTCATTTTAATATATGCTTCTTTTTATATTTGTAAAATTATTTCTGCTACAAAAAGCAAATTTTTCTGCTACAAAAAGCAAATTCTTTTCCTTTTGTATAGGGTTCCGCCCCCTCGCGGAATTGCGCCTAACCGGCAGTCGCGAGCAATGTACGGCTTGGACTTGATGTTGCATTGGCGCGAGGACAGCGAGGTGGCGGTTGAGTTGCGTGGCGCGGAGGACGTGCAAGTTGCATTCATCGAGGCCAATTTCATGCCCGACTGCGAGCGTGCGTGTCAGTATTACGAGGATTTTGCGGATGTCGCTTTTGACACAATGTTCTTCGATCAAGCCCACCCGAACCGAACAACCCGACTGTTTTAATTCTGAATTTCCAGAAAAAATAATTTATTTTTAGTAAAGCGTTTGTTTTGATTGATGACAAAATTTCCACAAAATTCAACAAAATTTCCAATTGATTCAAACAAAATTTCCAATTGAAAAATTGTTTGTTTCTATCATGGAAATGATGCTCTATTTAAGTATTGCCAAAGAGGAAAGATTTTCTGCTTTTCGAATCAAGAAAAAAATACGCCAATAAGGAATTATGTGAGCTTGTACATATTCGTAAGAAAAACATTCGTGGTAGGAGCGGGAGATCCGGGTGGTTTAGGGACTTGGGTAGATTATCAAAACTGCTGATTACTTTCTCAAGAAATTCTGCGTTTTTTATAAAATAAATCTGCAAATTTAGCAGTTGATCTCTCTCTCTCTCTCTTTCGCCATTTTATACATCAGATTTTGAGTTTTATAAAAAAGTTCAAATTTACGGATCCAAAGCTGAATGAATGTTTTTTAATAATTTCCTCGTTTTGGAATATTCATGATTAGGGACCGGATTTATATGTTGTAACATGTTTTTTTTGCGCATATGTTTTGAAGAGAGGACCAAAAAACAAGCGTTTTTACGTTAAAATTTTTCGATTTGAAGCAACTTTTTAGTCCATATAAATCCATATTTTGGGGGTTTAGCCCATATTTCCATATTTGACGTTTTTAGTCCATATTTTGCCATTTTTTGAAAAATTTTAAGGTAAAAATGCAATAAAATCAGGAAATTTTTGATTTTTTTTTGGAAAATTTTTCAAAAAAATTTTAAGTTATTTTTTCGAAAAAAAATTTCAACACATAATTTTTTTTTGCTTTTGATTATTTTTTCTTCATAATAATTTTTGATAAAAATTTTCAACCAAAACCTATTCAGTTTTAAAAACGAAAAGAATAATTTTCTGATCAATTTCTTCTTCATAAAATTGGTTAAAAATTTGAAATGAATTAATGAAGAAAATTTTTTGCATTTTTACCGATATTTTTTTTCAATTTAGAGCGCATATTTTTCACTTTTTTAGTCCATATTTTGGCACTTTTGACCATTTTTAGCCCATATTTTGGCCTTTTTTAGTCCATATTATATGGCCATATTTTGCGATTTTTAGTCCATATAAATCCGGTCCCTATTCATGATAGGTCAAGAACAGAAAATTCCATTTTTTAGCATCATTTTTGATGACATTTATTTAGAGATCCATCATTATCTCATAGGCTGCAATTCCGTTTGGTTGTTGCATATTGCAATTAAAAAAAATTCCATAAATTTATAATCCTCAAAATGACTATCAAAGGCAATCCTTAAGAATTGCGGTCCCGTGGAAAAAATAAAAAAAATTAAATTAACTGACTTGTGAGCTGAAAATTTGCAATGTGGTGTTTTTGGGGCGCTGATTACGAATCTGAGCTCAGATTTTGTCCATGATGAATCAAATCTATGATTTTCATCAAGTCTTGATTTTTCGCCAGTTATGCATATTAGAAAATACATATTCAACGATTTTTTAGGAATAATTTATGCAGTAAAAACGCGAAAATATTATTAATATACATAATTATGTAGAAAGTATGACAAATATTTCATTGCGTAGCGTTTTTTAATATGAAAATCGCGAAAATGAAAAATGGCGAAAAATCAATAACTTGATGAAAATCATAGATTTTATTCATCAAGGACAAAATCAGAGTTCAGATTCGTAATCAGCATCCCAAAAAACCTTAGTGTGCAAATTTTTAGCCCTATTTTTTCATTTTTTCTACGGGACCGCAATTCTTAAGGATTGCCTTATCAAAGATTAAAATAATTTTTAACCTGATAAATCATTATGCCTATCCTCACTCATCAGCATTTGTTGGTTTTTTGAAAGTCATTGCACATTAAAAACTCCCATAACGAAACAATTATGATTTTTTAAAACCCGCTCAGAGAGCGTCGCCCTCGTGGCCGGCCCCCGAAAGGGCCAGCCGACGGTTCTCAACGCCGGGCGATGCAAAAAGTTGCGCCGCCACAACGAGCTTCACGCTCAGAGGGTGACGCCTCTGCTCGTCATCGCGGGTGCTGCGGTGAGCAGTGTGGGGTCTCCACCGGGAAAATGCACTACAGAAATGATCCTGAGAAGTACAGTCCCAACTCACAGGGGAAATAAGAGACAAAATGAGTCCAGAGAAGGGAAAAACATTAGATGGGTTGCATTTGCTCGGAGAAAAGTCAGAGAAAGGTGAAGAGATTACTTCACTCTCATCTATTTCACTGGCTTCTTTTCCATTATGTTTACACACTATTTCTTTGCTTTGCTGCCTATCCTCACCATCATCAGATATAGACACAGATTTGTCTGCTGCTGGTCTCTCTTCCACTTGCTGAATTTTTTCTTTTAAAAATCTTTCTAAAATGCCTAAAGGGCGAAATAATAACATAAGCAGGCAATGGACTAATGAACTATGAAATGGATGTTCACTATTCAGACAGGACTTGTATTATTAATTGAAAATTGTTTAAAATATTTATTTTTATAGTCATGGATTATGTAGATGTTCCGTCCTCTATATTCTTTTATATTTAGGCGATTCGTCCCTTTTGGTTAATTTGTATCCTTCTACATATTGCAGTGACTCATATCTCTCTCTCTTTCTGCTTACAAGTTAGCTAGCAGAGAAGCAGGGAAGAAAGAAATAGCACATACAATTTTGATGTCAATAGACGACTTGCCAATGAAAGGAATAGTATGTTGAAGGATGGACGAGGAAGAGAAAGAAAACGAGAGAGTGTTGTCTTTTTCTCGTTTCTTTTTCCAATTTTGCAACCCGTCAATCAATGTAATAATAAATTCCTTTTCAGATCTCTGTTTTCCTCAGCCGATAGCCTTGCGCTCGGGCAATACAGCGAGCAATGAGGCTTAGCCGAGCTGCTGTTATTGCTGATTGAAAACTTATACCAATTACCCGCCTTTGCCTGCGAAAGCGGTGCACTGTGCAATTTTTGGACGCCCTCGCGGGCTAAAAATTTATTGGTGAATTATTAAGTTCTTTAGTAAGAAGAAATTTTCATTTACAAAGCTATCAATGAAATGCAGAATACACACAAAAATAGTCGTTTAAATTGTGTACATGTTTTTATGAAGCAAATGGTTAATCTTTGGGCTGGGACAAAATTTCCTGACTTTTTGGATTTTACATATTATACATAGGGGAATGGTGAAGAGGAAAAAAATTGTTGTAGGTGTCCTTTTGTTGCACTGGCACCACCCCAAACACCCCAGGAAAAAAGCCCCATAAAGCAAAAAAAAATTTTAAAGCTTGCTAAAGTATAAAAAGCAAAATTGTGTAAAATTTTATGCTTTTTTGGTTTTTCGAATTGCATTTAAAAATTTTCTGTGAAATTCGAAAAATTAAAAAGGCCAAAAGATAGAACATAAAATTTTACACAACTTTGCTTTTCATATTTTAGAACTAGCAAGCTTTAAAAAAGTTTATGCTTTCTGGTGTGTTTTTTCAGGTAGGACGTTAAAAAAAATAGTGCCAAATGCAAAATTTTGGCCGAAACTTTTTTTAGACCAGTTAGATAAAAAGTATATAAAAGGTAAAATTGTTCTTCATTAGAATTTTATGCTGATTCGAATGGTATTTTTATTTTTTCGAAATTCGGCCAAAAAGTTCGAAATTTTTCCGAAATACCGAAAAATAGAGTTTTTAGGGGATATTTCGAACTTTTTGGTCGAATTTCGAAAAAAAATGCCAGCAGATAGAGAATAAAATTCTGCACATTTTTGCTTTTTATACTTTTGGTCTAACTGGTCCAACAAAAAAGTTATGGGCCAGACTGGCCACATTGTTAATGTGGTATTTTAACTCGGACTCGGAATGCAGAAAAACAGACGAGCTTTCTCACATATATGTAGTACATATCATGGTCAAAAGGATTTTTGGGAAAATATTATGTTGTATATAAAAACAATTTTAATTAAATTTTATTGTGAAAATGATGAGTAATGTAGAAATCTTCAGCCTGTGGGACCACTGCTTTTACACGCCAAATTTTATGGAAATAATGATTTAGGCAATTTTACTCGATTTTCGTAATTCAATTGGGAATATGTTAAATAAATTTATTTCGGGTTTTAGGAATTTTCGAACTTTTTGGCAGAATTTTGAAAAAAATAAAAATACCATTCGAATCAGCATACAATTCTGAACCTTTTTGTTTTTAACGGTAAAATCGTTATTTGGTTTTGGTCAGTCTTATTAGATTTTGATAAAAAAAAAGAACTGTTTTTTTTACTCTGTAGTTAATAGGTGAGAAACTTTCTTGACAGCATTTTTGCAATATTTAGACATATCGACAATTTCAGTCGCTGTTCAAATTAATTCTTTTAAGGTGGAGGCGCGAACGCCGTCCCCCGCACTCAAAAATTTAGCTGTGGGCCTATCCCAGTTCGGGACCGCCCTGCGGGTCAGCCCCAACCGAAAGTGCAATGGTGGAGCCTCGCCACAGGAGCCCTGCCTTGGTGATCGCAGGAACTCCCCAGCCAGGTAAGTTTATGAGGGGACGAGGGAAGGCAGGAAAAGAACAATTTATTGGAGGGAAGGGATGGGATGCGGGGGAGCTGAGGGAGAGCAGAGGAAAGTGAGGGGATGAGTCCACTCTCTCCCTTATTCATTCGCTTCTTTTCCTACAATTTGGTACACTCTCTCACTGCTCTGTTCGTCTATCCATTCTTGAAAAAAGACTGTTCTCTTTCATTGCACTCTCGTCTCTTTTCCATTGTTCTACTCAATTTTTTCTTCTCTGACGAGAAACAAAAATGTAAGTAGAACAAGAGAACGGAAGGGAACCGCTGAACCACGAAACGTCCAATAAAGCCAAAGGGTGAAAAACAATTTAATTTATTTAATATTTTCAAACAAAAAAACCATTTGTTGCTTCTGGATCTGAACAATGTTCAATAGAGCAATTCCATGTCAATGAAATTGAACGATTGATTTTTGTATGGAGGGAAAATGAGAAAACGAAAAACAAAAATTGGGGATCCAGATAACTCGACCCTCGACAACTCGACCCCAATACAGCTCGACCTCTATACAACTCGATCCCCCGACAACTCGACCCTAATACATACAACTCGACCACTAATAATTTTTCATTTTATTTCTTTAACGATTATAGACACGTGATAAACCGTACTAGGGCATTAAGACCACCATATGACGGGATTTAGGGGCGGAACGGGGAGATGTCAAAGACAAAATGGGAAAAAAGGTATCAATTTCCGATCAGGGGTCAAAGGCTCATCGGTAAATGGTCTATTTGACTTACGACATCCCTTTCTATGGCTAATCATGCCGTGGGCGAGGGCCATAGGGGCCTTTCGAAAAACTTTTTGTTCGAGTTTCGAAAATAAGAGAGCATAAAATATATTTTTTGGCCCGGCCTTCATTTTTTATATTTTAGCCTAGCAAGCTTTAAAAAAAATTTTTGGCCAGATTGGCCCACGTGGCGGTTTTTTTAACGCCCCAAGTCGTGGTCTTTTTAATCCCTAGTACGGTTTATCACGTGTCTATAATGGTTAAAGAAATAAAAATGAAAAATTATTAATGGTCGAGTTGTTAGGGGTCGAGTTGCCAGTGACCCCAAAAATTGAAGCTAAACGAGGGCAAGAATTTGTCCCAAAAAAGCGAGAATGTCAGCAACGACAAGAATGCGAACCGAAATTTTATTCAATCCAATTAAATTTGCTGGATGATATTTTTTTCAAAAATATGAACAGTTTGAATTTACACAACCTCCATTTATGTTTACAATTAGTTTTCAGAACATTTGAATATTTCTAATTTCTATCCAAACCGCGGGGTTTTATACTGGGTTATGATTATGACACACATTCTTTTTGATACCCCCAAAAGGGGGTATGCGCCAGGGCTGGATACCGTACCGCATACCGTTACCGTATACCGCAAAATACCGTGTTTTTGACCCATACCATTTACCGTATACCGTTACCGTTTTTTGGCCCGATACCGCGGAAAATACACCCCTAAGAATGGGGTCGCAGACCCAAAAATGCACCCCTAAGAATGACATTTTTACCAAAAAAATCGAGAAAAAAATTGACTAATTTTTCAACAAACTGAGTCCGATTTTTCAAAATTTTCTCCGGCGGCCTCTATCGGGGCCGCCGACACCCCTTAATTTAGTAAAATCTGGTCGATTTTTCTTAAGAAAAGGGTCTGAAATTCCAAAAAAAATTTTCAGTAGAAAAATTTTTTCAACTGTTTTTAAAAAAATTCACCCTAAAAATTAGCTTTAAAAAATTTTCTACATAGCCCCCCCCCCGAAAGGGTCGAGCTCGTTATGGCCCTGGCCAAGGGACCAAATTTTCAATTTTTTCTCCGACCTATCGGCTTTTGTGAGGGCTTTTTTCGTCTGTTGGTTTGATTGGTAATAATTCGAGAAAGAGCTTATTGACAGAAAATGTCGAAAAACTTTTATTTTTGCACCACAACATCAAACTTTACAATTTTGACTATGAGTAAATTTTTCCCAAAAAATTTCGAATATACCGTATACCGTTACCGTATACCGCAAATACCGTGTTTTTAGCCCATACCGTTTACCGTATACCGTTACCGTTTTTTAAAAAAAATTTCAACAGCCCTGGTATGCGCCATTTCCCAGCGGTAAGTGCCAATGCCGGGCTGACGCGCGGTCGAGCGGGAGCAAAGCCCCCGACCGCGACCAAATTCCAAAAATTGGTTAATCTCTTGGGACACTGGTAAGCATCGTTACGGAGATTAAGCCGTAAAGAACAGATACTAAACAATTGATCTTAGCCAAAAGGCCGAGAAGCGATGGAGAAACGGCAAAAATGGTGCCAAAAATGGAAAGAAAAATAAAAATATTCCATGGGATGCATACTGTAAAGAAAGACGGAAATTGAGTGAGAGAGTGCAGAGAAACGAGGTGAAATCTGAGAATAGTAGATGGACATGGAGGGAAGAGCGAAGAGTGTGGAGAGGAATAATGAAACATGACAATCGGAAGATTGGAATATGTGCAAGGAGTCAGAACGAGAGGGCTATTTGAGGTTTGAACGCCATTCGCTATAATAATAATTGTAACCAAATAGACAAATAATCTGGAATTGGCTAATAAATCTGATGGGTTTAGTCTTTGTTTATGTTTCAAATTGAGTAATGAAATTGATTGAAAAGAATATATTTTTTGTAAAATAGATGGCCTGAAAAATAAATTTACAACATATCAGCTCGATAAATAATAAATTCAGTTCTCCTTAAAGGGTGTAAATCTGTAAATGTTCAAAATTTTAGATCTATTATAAAATTCCAAAACAATCCCCTCATTATGGTTCAATCGATTCTCCGCGATGATCCGTATACTTAATCTCCATTGTCGTCCAATATTTTGTTTCAAAAGGATTTATAACTTGAAAATCCCCTTCCAATTAAATTAAAATGTCACTGAGAAAAAAATCCAATGATATTTAACAACACATGGGCCATAAACTCTCTTCTCCTCTTCCGCTGTTTTTGGGCATTTTTCTGTTTTGTCTACCCAGGGAATTGCTTTCGCAACAGTGTCAATGCCAATGTGTGCCCGGTGGGCCGTGCCCGGATGGGTGGACATTCTACAATGAATTTTGCTATAAAGTGGGAAAATGAATAAAATAAAAATATTTAAAAATGTTGAAATTATTGGGAAAAATTCTTATCAAAAAGCCTAGTTCATAAGGAAGGTACTACTGGGGTGATTAAACGACCCAAGAATCCGCTTGAAAAATTCACGGTGAAAATTATTGAAACGAAAATTTGATTTCAAAATTACAAAACACCCAACAATGAAACACCGGACAATGCGGGATTGGGTCTTTCGTTAGCCTGGCGTTCTATAGCAACGTGTCAGAGACGCATAATAATCGATTTCTCTGCTCCTTTTTTGCACTGTCTTATTAGAAGTTGGATTTTTCCCATTATAGGGTTGATCGGTCACCCCAGTAGTATCAGATCAGGATCAGGAGGCCGAACCCATTTAAACGGGGAGACAAACATTTGCTAAACTTGGTCTTTTACTCAACAAACTCAAAAACAATGTAGCTAAACCGAATGTTTGGTGCTGTTTGAAACATGTTCTGGAAGTTGCAACACATTTGGTTGATCCGAATTCCGAACATCCAGGACANGAGGGAATTGCAAATTGTGGATGAATTTTGTCAAAAACTGACATTCATTTTATAAAAAAACCTATCAAATCAGTGCTCAGTGCGAGGGATTCGAACTTCGTTCCCCACCATTCTAATAGGTTATTTTTATTTGCCCTTTGGATAATCCAAATAAGATTTTTATCGGTGCTAGGGCTTTAAAAAACTGCCAAAAAGTTAGTATCGAGGGGCCAATTAAAATAAAACTTTTTAAGGCCTGCTAGGCCAAAAAATATAAAAAGCAAATTCGTGCAAAGTTTATGCTCTCTTTTAATTTTTTAGTTTTTCAAAAATTAGTCGATTTAAAAATTTTGCGGAAAAACGAGTTTTTTCCACCATAATAATCATAGCACATACTTACAGTACCTTGGCACGGAAATCTTTGTCAACTCGTTGGTATTTTTGGTCATTTATCGCTTTTTCGGCATAAGTTTTTTAAGTCCCATAAAAATTCGGAACAAATTTCTGACCTCCATACCCTTAAATTACACCCTATACATATTGGCAGATCTGTCGCTGTCCGCCATCCCGAATGCCGGCTCCATTTGGTTGGGTCTGCGCAGGCCCAATTCCTCCGCTTTGGCATTTTATTGGGCCGACTGGACCCCTGTGGACTGGGCCATAAATGGGACGGACCAATTCCCGTGGGCCGGATCGGCAGAGCCCGACGCATTGCCCCAACCAGGGGATGTCACACGGATGAAGCTGGTCTGCTTTTAAAAAAGCTGAGATTCTATCGGCACCACCAATATATATAATGTTGTCAAATTTCTTTTCCGACATCCTATTGCAAATTTAATTAAAAGTACCATTTTCAACAGCCTTCCGGAACTTGGGAGGAGACCTGGACCCGAAATGTGGCCGATGGCGTGGTCTGCAAAAGGCCTCTGAAACAGTGGAGTAGATGGAAATTATTCAGCAAAATAGAGAAAATTAGAGGAAAATATATAAAAAAAATCGGGAAAATAAATTTTAGGCCGACGTTAAAGCCGAGAAATGTTTGATTCACAAGTCAGTGGTCGAAGGAAAATTTACAAAAGGGTGAACTCAACCAAAAAAAAACATTAAAATTCGAAATTATTTATTTGTGCAATTTTGCCTCCCAATACCCCAAAATTATGCGTTCAATCCATTAGAGAAATAATATAAATGAGGGAAAACGACATTGCACAAATAACTCATAATTTTATTATTTATTAATTTTTTGGCCCGATTCAGCATCCAATTCCCCTCCCCACTGCTCGGCACCATTTACATGCACGACCCGTCCTCGCTGATCCGGGCCAACGACTCCCGGTACTACGTGTACAGCACCCATGGTAATATCATGTACAGTACAACCCAACCGATTTCCTCCTAAAAATCCTCATTTTCAATGTTGGCCCGTTGATGCGTTTTTGGGCGATTTCTTTTCCGATAAAAAATCTCATCTTTGAGCATTAGGCCCTAAACAAATTAAAAAAAACAAATTATAGATTGTACAGCAAAGGTTTTTCAATGAGTATCCATCCATAAGTCCAAAGAAAAATTATATGAAGCTAATTATTTTCTCTTCTATCTTATATTATTTTTCGCGGCGAGGAAAAAAAAGGAAAATCGAGAGATAACATTAACAGACACTGTAAATCCGGTCAGAGAAGGTTCTTATGGATACCTAAAAAAAATTCCTGAATCTGATTGCTGGAACCAAAATAGAAAAATGTTCTCTGTGCATTAAAAGGCGTAAAAAATAATATAGAAAAAAATATAAATAAATACATAGTACTTGAATTGGCAAAATTGGCCAAAATATCAAAGTGCCAGGGAGTTGGCCAGGGAACGAAACAACGGTTTTCACCGCCGCGCTAGAAAATTGATCATAACTTTTTTCAGATAAAACATAGAGAAATGAGTTTTGTGTCAAAAGATAGCCCTAAATGTCTGCTATAAACTTGCATTAATAACAAACCGATTTGGCCAAGTCGAAAAAATTTATGGCCAAGCTAAGCCAAAATCATGGTTTTGGCCAATGATCTGGCCATAACTTTTTTACCAACTTGGCTAAATCGGATAATTGTTCTTGCAAAATTAAAGCAAACATCTAGCGCTATCTTTTGACACCAAACTCACTTCTCTATGTTTGCTGAAAAAAAGTTATGATCATTTTTCTTGCGCAGCGGTGAAAAACGCGGCGGTGAAAACCGGTGCACCCGCCAGGGAGGTATGTGTGCTCATTTTGCCAAAATTATGGGCCAATTCGGATGGAACTGACTGAGCACTTTGTTGACAATTTATTCCTTTTGGTAAGCCAAGAATTTTGCTCATTTTATTTCAGGCCCTTTCGCGTTGTCCTCCAGAGATCGCATCACGTGGGTGGACTCGGGCATGGCATTTTCCGCGGTGCCATCGTGGACCTATGCATATTCCCAAGTAAGAACGCGAAAAGGACATCATCGACAACCGCAAGCACATCATAAACTACCGTATATGCTGTTTTTATCGCCCATGGGCGAGTATTTTTCAACCCTTTTTCAAAATGGGCGATTGTTGGAGCGTGGGCGATTATCAAAGCGAGGGCGACTATTTTTCAACTATTTTTAAGCGGGGTGGGCGAATATTTTTCAACGTTATTTTGGCGTTCTGACAAATTTGAAAAATCACCTACAATTTATTGCCCGTTGTTCTAGGGTCGTTTCATCGCCCAATTTTTTCGCCCAAATCAATTTTTCGCAGGTCACAAAGTTCAAAAGTTTTCTCACCAAAAATTGAAAAATTCAGAGATTTAGGATTAAAAAAATTCATAGACCTCGGATTTTCAACAAATGAAAAGGGGCCTAGGGTTTTCAAAAAAGGCAATGGTGTAGAATCTGTCTCCCAAAAAAATTTTTTCTTAAAACCATCTGAAAATGACTTTCCGGGGGTAAATTTTGACGCTGAATACAATTCATTTTGATGCAATGCGTCATCTGACGCCACTTTTTGACGCTGACGTCAAAAAATTTTGAAAATTATTTTTTCCCAAAATCATTTTTTTTCTAGCAAATGAATATATTTGAATTCACTGATCAAATTCGTGACACAAATGGCGGCGCAATTGCATTACTGCNAAATGTTACCCTCTTATTTGGACGAGTTCAATGGAGGCAAATCTATGGGAAGAAGACTATCATAGCATTCGACAATTTATTGGATCAGATTAGCAATTTCTATCCACTCAACAATTAAATTTTACAATTTTACTCATTACCCGTGCGTGCTTTTTTCATTTCACCATCAATTTTTTACTGCGTAAAATGAATATGATTTTATGATAAAATCTAGTTTTTATTGTGTGATATGTTGTTTATATACTATAAAAAATTTTTACATTTAAGTTTATAACTTTATATTTTTCATGGTTGTAAGAAAAAATAAATTTTCAAAAAAATTTGACGTCAGCGTCAAAAAGTGGCGATAGATGACGCATTGCGTCAAAATGGACGTCAGGATTGTATTCAGCGCCAAAAATTACCCCCGGAAAGTCATTTTCAGATGGTTTTAAGAAAAAAATTTTCTGGGAGACAGATTCTACACCATTGCCTCAAAAAATTTAGAGGCCTGGGATTTTCAAAAAAAATAGGCCTCTGAAAATTTTTGAAAATCCTAGGCCTATGAACTTTTTTAAATCCTAGGGCTTCTGTATTTTTTAAAAATCATAGGCATCTGTATTTTTTAAGAAAATCATCGACCTCAAATTCTTTTTTTAAATTTCTATGCTTCTGAAAATTTTTGAAAATCTTAGGCCTCGAAAATTTAAAAAAAAAATATTTTATTTTTTTGAAAATCCTATAGGATTTTCAAAAATTTTTAGAGGCCTAACAGTAAGATTTTCAAAAATTTTCAGAAGCATAGAAATTTTTAAAAAAATTTAGAGGTCTATGATTTTCTTAAAAAATACAGAGGCCTGTGATTTTTAAAAAATACAGAAGCCCTAGGATTTAAAAAAGTTCATTGGCCTAAGATTTTCAAAAATTTTCAGAGGCCTAATTTTTTTGAAAATCCTAGGCCTTTTTATTTGTTGAAAATTCGAGGCCTATGAAAATTTCTTTAAAATCCTAGGTCTCTGATTTTTTTCAATTTTTGGGTAACATGGGCGATTATCAAAGCGAGGGCGAGTATTTTTCAACCATTTTTCGAAATGGGCGATTATTGGAGCGTGGGCGATTATCACAGACTGGGCGATAAAAACAGCATATACGGTATTTTTGGCAGGATAAGATCTCTTTACATTACTACCTATTAGCCTCGACACTAATGAAAATTCTTTTCAGGGGGAGGCGCGAACGCCGTCCCCCGCACTCAAAAATTTAGCTGTGGGCCTATCCCAGTTCGGGACCGCCCTGCGGGTCAGCCCCAACCGAAAGTGCAATGGTGGAGCCTCTCCAGGAAAAGAAGCATTCTCTCTCACTGCACCCTTGTTTCTCTTTTTCATTCTCTCTAATATTCTCTTCTCTGGTACAGCAGGAAGACTTCGCCGCTAAATAACAAAACGTCCTAAATACAAAAACGGACGGAATAACCACAAAATGAAAATTGATCGTATTTTTTTTTGTTAAATTTTAAATAAAAAATTATCAAAAATGTCATGAATAGAATTCGGATCGGATTATATATTGGTTATGGAAAAGGAATTCATAATTCAAAAAGAATATATATATATATGGATTTATGGATTAATGAATCTGTGCCGGATTATCTAAAAATTATTTTATTTATTTTCTGTTCAGGGCGATCTGTGGGGTCCGGACGTGTCCTTCCACAACGGCACGTGGTGGATGTACTACTGCGCGGCTGTTTTCGGCTCGCAGACGGCGGCCATAGGGGTGGCCACAAGTGCAACCGGCACACCGGGATCCTGGCAGGACCAGGGCATGGTCGGCATTTTTGGAACAAAATTTTGAAAAAATTATGATTATTATCACAAAATTTGGAAATCTATTTTTCATCGAATATTTTTGAGAAAAAAAGCACTCAAACCCGCGGATTTGAAGTTGGCTTGAGTAAGGCTTTTGTGAGCATGAGTATCCCTTCCGAAATTGTCCATTTTTCAATTAAGAACGTATTTATCGATGGATTGGTCAAAAATACGAGTTGGATCGATCTTTTTTCAGAAGAAAGAGAAAACAATGGTTGGCCATTAATTTTATTTTTCATTCCCTAGTTTATCGTTTGGAAAATATATGAAAATAATAATTTTGGATCCTATGAATTTTGCCCAAGGTGATCCGTTCGGGCCCGGACACAGTCGCCTACACGGCGTTCGACTCGAGTCTGTTCGTGGACGAGCTGACGGGCCGATGGTGGCTGCAGTGGTGCGGCACATTTCCGGGAATTTTGCAGGCAAAATAAAATAGGAAATTTGGAGCAATCTAATTAGAAACTTCGAATTTTTGGTGTCATCAACAATTTTTTAATTTTCAGACAGAAATGGACCCTAACACGGGCAAGGTGAAGGAGGGGGCCCAGCATAAGCTGATTGCCAGCCGGTGGAGAAGCAGCAGTCCGGGCATCATCGAAGCATCCTTACTCTTCGGGAGAGGTGCAAAAGCGAAGAATTTTCAAAAAAATCATTGGAATAGAAGGGTGAGTAACCCCGTAGTAAATTGTGCGAGGAGAAATCTCCTGCTGTACTTATTTGGGAGAGGGAATGGAACAATCGTCTTCAGTATTTCTAGCTAGGATCAGGGGCGTAATAAAAAAATCGGGGGGGGGGGGGGGGNGGGATTCCCCATTTGACCCATGATCGGTATATTGTCTGTAGCCCCGCCTTAAGTAGTTTTAACTTTTTCCGGTTACCATATCCCTTGGACTATTTTGCCTGCCCCAACAGGCCCCTTCTACTACCTGTTCGTGTCCTTTGACCAGTGTTGCTACAACTCCGCCGCCACTCTGACCTACAACACCCGTTACGGTCGTTCCACCTCCCCCAATGGCCCATTCGTGGACCGTCAGGGATGTCCGATGTTGCAGGTCCAATTTAAAAATGGAAAATTTGTATTCGCTGCCTTCTCAGGCAAATAGTCAAACACAAATCGAATTTTCAAGTTCGATTTTCATTGAGAAAATTTTCTATTTGTAGTGAAAAATTTTGGGCCAGAAATTCCGGAAGTTTTTTTTATCTCCATGATTTCACCATGCCTGTTGGCAAATAGCACTTGATTCCTCCTGCTGGGTAGAATTAATTTGTGATAAAATACATTGTAAATGACATTTAAAGATGAAAATGGTCCATGTATAGGATGGAAATAGCAGATTTAAAAACATTTTACCAAAAATAAGATAGTTTCAAAATATATTCAATAATGTATATGTTATTATATTAAATATTTTAGGCTGATTACTGTATTATTGTTTTTTGACCCAAAAGTTGGAAATGGATTTTTTATTTGAAACGAAAAAAAGTGTTCGTTGAAACAAGAGAATGCTCATGAAAAAGTGTTGAAGAAAACGAAAAGAGTGCTCATGAAAAAGAAAATGAGTGCTCACTGCTCATTGGTACTCTACACGTCCGCTAACTTTTGGGTAAAAAAAATAATGGATCAGTATTTCACTTTGACAGTTTTCTAACAGTATCCATTTTTGCGCTTTAGGCGGAATCGACATAGCATCCTAAATGTCTGCTGTACATATACTTGTAATAACAACTATCCGATTTGGCCAAGTGTAAAAAAAGTTATGGCCAAGTTAAGCCATAAAATCGCGGTTTTGGCCAAAGATCTGGCCATAACTTTTTCTACTTGGCCAATCCCGACAGTTATTCCAACAAATTTATAGCAGACATTTAGAGCTATCTTTTGACACCAAACTCACTTCTCTAGGCCTGAAAAATATTATACTAATCATTTTCTAGCGCGCGGAGAACAACCGGCGGGGGGGGGGTGATCTGCTTCGCCCTTTTTCGCCGTATTGGTTTCAATTGGATTCTAGTCGGGCTATATACCCTTCTTGTAAAATCTTGCTTCAAGACTCTTTAAGGCTTTTGGACCCCGAATCTTGGTGTTCAACTCCCTCCCTCTAGGGTTGTGGCACGGTGCTGCTGGGCAGCCAGCAGTTCGAGTACGCCCCGGGCAGTGTCAGTGTGGCCAGGGACCCGGACAACCCGGAAGACATCCTGATCGTGTACCATTATTATGACACGAGACACAACTACGATCCCAAAATGGGCATCAAATACTTGAATTTCACCGCAGACGGATGGCCATATGTGCAGTTGCCGTGAACTTTTGCTTTTTTTAAATTGTGAAAATTTATCATAAACCTACCTCGTTTGCTCATTAAGATGGTATAAAGCATTTTTAGCAAGATTTATCGGTGCTAGGGCGTTAAAAAAACCGCCACGAGATATAGTCTGGCCCAAAACTTTTTGTTAGACCAGTTAGACAAAAAGTACTAAAAGGCAAAATTGTTCAGAATTTGGTATTTTGATTTTTCGAATAGTATTTTTAATTAAATATTTTTAAGAATGGTATTTTTAATTTTTCGAAATTCGTGCAAAAAGTTCGAAATTTTCCCGAAATACCGAAAAATGGAGTTTTTAGGGGATATTTCGAACTTTTTGGCCGAATTTCGAAAAAAATAAAAATACCAGCAGATAGAGAATAAAATTCTGCACATTTTTGCTTTTTATACTTTTGGTCTAACTGGTCCAACAAAAAAGTTATGGGCCAGAATGGCCATATTGGGGAATTTTTTTAACGTCCTAGCACCGATTTATTGGGATATGTTAAATAAATTATCGGAATATGTTAAATAAATTTATTTCAAAAATCCAAATTAAAATACCAGCGAAAGAACTGAATGAGATGAAACCCATAAAGAATTAAAAGTGAAGAAAATTTGAAGAATATCCAACAAAAATAAATAAATAAAATTATATTATTGAATGATAAAATTCTGTCTGGCTTTGGGGTGTTCCAATAAAGAATGATAAGCAAATTTTGTATTAATTAAGTAAAAAGCATCGACAAAGAACTCTGCCAAAGAAACACGTGAAATCGTAAATCAAAGCACAGAGGTGAAATGGTCGAGACCCTGAAAAATGAAATGGGAATTGAGTGGGAAAATTGGCGAATATTCCGATTCCGAAAACCCAAAAGTTATGACCTGTCCAAGGTCCCAGATGGCCACACCGCCCAACCCCATTTCTCGGGCCAATTGCAGCCTGAGTTGGATGGATCGCCGCGATGGATAGTAAACAATCTCGTTGGAACTGAAAATGGGGGAAAATACAATAGAAACATTTTTTAATGTGATTTTTTAATAAAAATAGTGAGTAGAAGGCGGGCATTTGATCAAAATTTAAATTTTTGGTGTGAAAAATTTGGATTCAGTTCTTTGAATAATTAGTAAAAATGTAAAATTTTAATTTATGTGAAAATCTTGAAAAATATTAGTCCTGTCCTATTTATACATGACATTATTTACCCGAAAATGAGCATGTGTTCGCCGATATCCGAGTCAAACCTCAACCGGGCTTCAGGCAATGACAGCAACTCGATGAATCTTAAAATACAAGACATCAACTTGGTTCAAGCGTAATTTCCAAATGGTCCAATTTTCGGTTCGGATTTTTAGACACCCTAAGCCCTAAGGATGGTTTCTGCGAAAAAGGCAGTAAATTTTCTTTAAAATTATTAAAATATTAAAATTCGAAACATACATGGGAAAGGGGGGGGGGTGTCAACCAAAATTTTTACAAAGGGGGTCGGCCAAATTTTTTATGAAGGTGGTAAAAATGGCAAAAATTTTGTATTGCAAAAATTTCACTGTTTTGAGGGGGCTCCGGCGGCCCCGATAAGGGCCGCCGGAGAAAATTTTGAAAATTTGGACTTTTCTTAAGAAATTTTATTGTTTTGAGGGGTGCCGGCGGCCCTGATAAGGGCCGCCGGCGAAAATTTTGAGAATTTGCACCCTTCTCTTTTAAAAATTGGTCAATTTTTTGACTACCCTCACCACCTTCGTACGAAAGACCCCACCCCCCTTAGGGGGTACCCTTTTTGGGGTCCCTTACGACGGTGGTAGGGGGGGGGGTCGACCCCCCCCCCCTATAATATGTATGATTCGAAAACATGTGCTGGTTACCTCGTGTTAGGGGAAATTTCCCACCTATACAAATAATATTAGTATTACGATCCCTGATTTTGAAATTAGTGAAGAATCCCACTCACCCCAAAAATAAACAAATAGTTAGACTATGCTTAAAACTCTGTTTTCACCATCTCCTTGTGTTTTCCGATCTCGATTTTCGGTCCCAATTGGGTTTGGGATTTCCCTGAAATTCTACTTCTTCCCCATCACAGCCTCGTTGTTGCGCCCGCTTCGGGCGTATCCATAAAAGTTAAGACCCATCAACAATTTGGATGTCGATGCCTCCGATTCGCCCGAATTCTCAATGGCATAGCGCAGGTTGGCTTCGACCCAACCGATCGGCGCAACTCCGGCCATTCTGAAAATTCAAAGTAAACATTCGTCTATGTCTAACTCATAAAAACTTGCCCAGGAAAGTCATAGGTCATCAGGTTGATGTAGTCCACAGCAGCAAAAAGTCGCCTTAGGATCTCCGAGTTGACAAAGCCAATCTCTTGAAGGCTAAATTAAAAAAATAAAACATTTTATTTTTTCAAAAAAATTTTTTTTCAATTTATCTATGATTAAAGACCTAAAAGAAACAAAAAAATTAAACAATATACATAAGGATCTCCGAGTTTTTTTTTTCGAAATTTTATTATTGTTTACTAAAAAAATAAAATTTTAAAAATCAAAACAAAAAATCTCGCATATTTTTTCAGAAATTTTTCTTTTTTGAAATATCGTCAAAAAATAAATTCTATATCTCGTAAATTAATTTCCCTTACTCTGCGCCCAAGGGTGGTGTAAGTGGCAGAATGAACAGAAGGTCTGCACTGCGAAAATGTTCGGACCAAAATTCCACCAATTCTAGTAATAAACTGAAAAATTTCCAAATAGAAAGTAAATAAATAAATAATTTAAAAAACGAAACTCGACCGCAGAACCGTGAGTGATGGACATGAATTGGAGCCAGAGCTCCATGATCGCCCCATTGAAGTTGTGCCGCTAAATCCAAAAAATTAATTGTTCAACTTATATTTTTACCATATTCTTTTATCCAGGTGCCAATTTTTTTCCGATACCAGCCATGACCGCCCCTCCCGTCAGCCCTTGGAAAAATGAAAAAATGATCAATTTTTTTCCTAGAAAGGGGCCCTAATTTACAAAATTTTAAATGGTGGACACGCTTACATCCCTTAAATATAGTGATTTCTAAGAAAAATTTGTCTTATAAAAAAATTTCCTAATAAAAAGGGCTAGATTTGCTCTTAGCACCGATCATGCTATCAACTATCACCGACTTGCAAAAAGTCAGTTAGGCCTCTGATACAGCGATATTGGGCCTCCTCATCGTTCAGAAATTGGTCGAGCAACGGACCGTTCCAGCCCTCAAAAATGAAACGGGGCACAATGCGAACCAAAGAGTTGTTCTGCAGGATTTCCTCAATCCATCCTGAAAAATTGTAAAATTTCACCAAAAAATTTCTTGACCCAACAAAAACTGACCCATGTCGATGTCATGGGTGCCGCCCACATAGCATGTCAGCTGGCCATCGTCGATTTCGCCGGGCCGAAGTTGGAACCAGACGGGGGAAATGTGCGTGAACTTGTTGGCAGCCCATTTGGCCACATCGTACCCATGATTGTTCCACTACAGTGAAATTGTACAATAGGAAAATATTTATAAAATAAATATTATACGATACTTTACCCTTAATTTCTCTCAAAAACATTCATTAATAGCGATTATTCCCCTGGGTCACTGGCAACTCGAACATTTTACAACTCGAACACTGACTGTTCCAAGCGTAATAACTTAGCTTCTGCAAAACTTAGAAAAATAATCTTGATGTCATAAGATAGAGCATAAAATTATCTACAAAATGAGCATAAGCCCAATAAAATTGGCCAATTCCAAAAAAAGTTAAGGCGAAGATAATCACTTGTTCAGGAAATAGGCCGATACGGGTGATTAATTTGGCCATAACATTTTTTACAATGGGCCAATTAAGATTGGCTTAGGCTCATTTTGTAGATAATTTTATGTTCTATCTTATGACAACAAGATTATTTTTCTAAGTTTTGCAGAAGCTAAGTTATTACGCTTGGAAAAGCCAGTGTTCGAGTTGTCAATGTTCGAGTTGTATACTAGTGTTCGAGTTATCTGGACCCCTATTCCCCTGGATTATTGGATTATTCTCTGGTGGTAGTTTTTTTTAAAAAATATAATAAATTAAAAAATTCAATTTGAAAAATGACGGAAAACAAAAAAAGACCCAACTTTATCTGATTCTCCTTTTTTTTATCAATTCTAGTTCACACAAAATAGTATAAACAATCTAAAACCACCAAAATCCAAAAAAAACGAAAGATTAAGAGAATGAAATTTTTACTAGTAGTTTTCAAAAATTGATGAAATTTTTCTACAAAAATTTAAATAATACAGTTTACCGGTGTGACATATCCAAGGGTTATGCCACCGTTGAATTTCCTTTCTCCAGTGTCCAACTTGTTGTGTCCGGTCAAAATTTTCTCCTTCAGATTTGGCTGTAAAAACGTGAGGAACCCTACGATTTTTCGAAAAATATAATATAATTCCCTTACCTCGTCTCGCTCCACCTTCTTCGTCTGTTCATTTTGCTGCTGTTGCTGCACCTGCTCCACCACCTTCCTTTTCTCCTCGTTCTTCGCCTTTTCCACGGGTTTGTGATTTTTGCTCCTTTTTCGGTCCGATTTTGACAGAGTTCCACTTGTGAAACTGCTGAAGAACAGCAGAAACCCACAAAACCCAAGGGCCAAGACGGGCAAAAATCGCATCAATCACAAAAAAAAATAAAAAAGATTTTTCCTGAATTAGAATATCAAGAAATTCTAAAATAATGTTGTAAAATTTCTTATTAAAATAATGGTGTTTTCCCCAAGTAAAAGTTCAAAAAATAAATGGGTAATAGTTGTTCCTGCGAATTTAAGCGCAAATCTCGGCCTGGCCCAAAACGAGCAAATATTGAGGAAAAATTGCAATATATTTGTCCATCGATTCAAGCATTTAAATTAAATATTATTTTTATTTTGACGATTTTGTAACAATTTATTTGTTGAACATTTATTAAATTATCTTTGGCTACTCATCAAATCCTTCGCCTCGTTGATTTTGGCCGCAATATATGGGGAACCACCGCGATCTAAAAAAAATGGTGAAGTAATGTGTTTGCATCGAATTAATTTTTTATTTTTATTCGCATTAATGTGCGATACAAATTCAAAATTCATATAAAATATTGTTTTCGGTAAAAATGCAATCAAAGCAAAAAAACGATGCATTTGCACTATCATATAAAAGTTTATTGATTTTTATCGGTAGCAAACCAATGAATAATTATGACTGGTCCAATATTTATGAGCTCTAACGGTCTCTTTCGCCCATCGGTTTTTTCCTAATTCCTATACGGACAGGGATCATCCCCTCCCCGTGAATGAGCTATCAACTATTAAATTCTTGGGATGTGAAACAGATCATTTCCCTGCCGCATCATTTCCCGCCAGAGCCCTTAGAAAAAAAGTGAAAAATTCATATAGTGAATTTTTAAAATTGAAATTTTTGTAATTTTTTGTTTTTTTTCTTAATTTTTTAAGATTGAATTTTGCAATTTAATCAAAGGTTCTAAATCGCCCTCAATTTTTGGTAAAATCCATTTTTTAATCAAATTTTATTTTCAGAAATTGGACAAAAATTTGAAAATTTCAACATTTTTTCTATGAGAGTTATGGCGGAGAAATGGCGGCGGGAAATGATGTGCATGTGCACCCCTTGGGATGATATCGAAATTATTAATTTTTCAATTGGAAAAAATACATTTGTCTCCGAGTATGGATTTAGAATTTTTCCTGAATAAAAAAATCGAATTCTACCAAAAAATATTTAAAATTATATCCAAAGAACTATCATTTTTACAAGATTATTTTTAGTGTAAACTAATCACCTGGGTGGTTGGCGATCATAACCCGCTTGTGTGCCTCCCGTATTCGCTCTGGCTTGGCAGTGGGCGGTATCCCGAGGATTTTTGCCGCCTCGTACCTGGTCATCTTCATCTCGAATCCGCCTCGTTCGTAGATGGAATATTCGGGCAGAATGGCCTTCACATCGCCAACAACTTTTGTTATCAAGTGCTTATTCCTGAAATTAAAAGCGATAAAAATGGAGTTAAGAAAAAATAAATAAATGTTCAAACATATTTTGGAGGGAAAATTTTAGCAAATACACTATTTTGTAATTGAAGATGGAGCCAAGTGTATAATAAAAAAATTATTAAGGTTAGAAAAGAATCAAATATAAGTAGTTTAAAATTAATTTTTACTTTTTCGTGACCAAACCTGCCAGGCAAGGAAGTAGGCCAGTGACCAATAAAATTTTCAGATGTGGGAAATAAGTGGCCGCCGGAGAAAAGTTTGAAATTTTTTTGTTGTTTTAAAGGAATTCTTGGCATTTGTCCACATTTTGCCCCCTGCCCCTGACTACAGGCCTCCAAGGACGTTACCAATTAACTCACCTGAGTAAGTATCGTCCAGTGTAACCCGCGGCTGCAAGTCCAAGCCCTGCCAAGATGAATCCGACTGACATATTTTGTAATCTATTTCTTAATAAAGTCATTGTATTATTAAACAATGAATTAAAGATCAATATATAATTCGAGAATTTTGGTATAATTTTCAACTGTAGCAATCAATCATTTAATCGAATGTAAAGAGATATAAAAAAGAAAAACAAACGATTTGCATGAGGAAACATAATGAGGATAATAGAATACAGTGTCGTTTGTCGTATTAAGTATGAGAAGAGGAGGCTAAACATTCAATTTCATTTTATAATGGAATTAATGGAGATAACGATGATCATACGTAGGCAAGGTACCCCGACATTTTCCAAAATGCGTACCCCTATAAAAAAAGCTCGCCAGAAGAAATTTTTTTCGAAAAATTGATTCCCACAAAAAATTCGACGAAATTTCACTGTACAAAAGGCGCGTCGGCGGTCCCGATAGGGATTTTTGAATTTTTAGACCTTTTTCTTGAGCAAAATTTAAAAGAAATTTCATTGTATGAAGGGGTACGCACCGAACAAAATTCCTCTCCCTCTCTCGCACCCCCGCACTTTTTCTTTCCCTTCCCCTGAATTTTGCGTACCCCCTGGCCCCTCTGCGTGCGTACCCCCACCCGACTGACCCCCCCTTGCAGACCTATGACGATGATCGAAATTTCAAGGGATTCTGATCAGAGATCGTAAATTTGATATCAAAGTTTTTGGGGAAAATGTAAAGGAATTTAAAAAAATCAAAAAATTTACTGATCGTGCCGTAAAATAAAAAAAAATGGGCTGATGGTTCCATCTCTAATTTGGCCATCCCCTCCTTTTCTCATATATTGTATAGGGACATACAAAGATATTTTTCACTAATAATACAATTCCATATCATGCCCCCGTCCCTCCTCCATTTGGGTTGTTCTCGTCCATACTCAATGTCGACAAAGCGATCCGATGGCGCAACCGAGAATTGTTAGGGATCAGGGGATCGTTGCAAAGGTAAAACTGCAAATCGCGCATTGTGATACGCTTGATACGGGCTATCGAACTTCGACCCTGAAATGAATCAAATATTGTAAAAATTTCCTATTTTTTAGTTTTTCTAAGTTTTGAAAATTAGAGACCGGACAATATCAAAAATTGATGATCTTTTATCAAAATTTATCGATATCAACCAGGGGCGCCGCCAAGGGAGGAATTGACCGAGCTAAAG
>LDKF01001647.1:0-10837 GCA_001026735.1 Rotylenchulus reniformis
ATGGAATATGGGAAATGGAATGAGAATGGGAAAGGAAGGCAAACAGAAGAGTGACAAATGCTGGAAAATGGATCACTTATATAGGTGGAGATGTGAAGGAAATACAAAGAATAATTACATGATCTGGGATACAAGAGAGAAAGAATACCAATAAGAAATATTATCACACGTGACTCCATCATGCTCATATCCACAACAAAGACCCCACTTTTGGCCTTTTTGAATTTCGAATTTCTTTGAAAAATTTTGAAATTTTCAAAGGCCAGAAGTGGGGCCTTAAAAATCTAAACATTTTGTAATTTTGGCCTAACACAGTCTAAAAAAGTTTTTGGGTGCAGGGAGGTTTCTGGGTTCTATTTAGCTGCCCCGAAATTTTACTGTGCTTTGGTGTGGAGGCGGCCCCGACAGGGGCCGCTGGAGAATTTTTTTTTCAATTTTTTCTCCTTACGACCTAATTTGTTTTTGGCTTGGAGTGAGTAAGAATAAGAACTAGGAACTACTCCTTGTTTTTCCCACCTATAATACCTACTGGGCTGGCTACCCTACCGGGAGAAAATTTTGAAATTTAAATATTTTTGATAAGAAATTTGAATGATATTCTGGTATGGCCCGGGGTTGAAATTTTTGAGCTGAGAACCTCTTTCTTAGGAGTGCATTTTCGGCAGTAAAAAATTTGGATCTCGGATCGGATCAGCCCAAAAATTGTCGGATCGGATCGCGGATCATCGGATCAAGAAAAACATCGGGTTTCGGATCATCGGATTCGGATCATCCGTTCCAGCCCTGTTCGGTATTCAGAATTTTCAGTATTCGGACGTTTCAGTATTCAGATAGATAGCCAATACGGTAAATGCCAAATTTAACAGATTGGGTCACTGGGTCCATTAATTGCCGCCGATTCATTGCCCGTTGTTCTAGGTGGCAATCATTAAGTTTATCCGTCCCAAAAGTTTTTTGATAAAAAGCCTTTTTTTTTGCAAATCCGCATTTCACTCTGGGGTTTTCAGGGGTGCTGAACACGATGGCGCATTTAGTTTTTCTAAATTCGAACATTTTTAGACCGTTCTGGGGTCGTCTCATAGCCCAATTGCAATAATTTTTTCGCAGGCCAAAAGATTTTAAAATTTTTTAAAAAATTGTAAAAAAAATTCAGAGACCCCGGATTTCCAAAAAATTTCAGAGGCCTCGAATTTTTAAAAAAAAATTTTTTAGAGGCCTAGGATTTTTAAAATTTTCAGAGGCCTAGGATTTTCAAAAATTTTCAGAAGCTTAGAATTTTAAAATATTTCAAAGGCCTAGAATTTTCAAAAAAAAATCACATAGGCCAGTACAGGTTCTAGTTTAAAAATTTTTTTGACAAGAAAAATGGGCAATAAAACGACCCTAGAACAACGAGCAATGAATCGGCGGTGGCGGCAATGAATGGACCCCACCGCAAATTTAACAGCTTGGCATTCCTCCTTTTCGCTCGTTTCGTATGTCGGCTCCATTTTCTTATCGAGGTTAAAAAATCATCTCATTAAATCAAAGACAAAAAAATAAAATACGGTACTTATGTCGATACTCTTCTAGTTTAGGTGCACATTTTTTCAAAAAATTTTTCAAAAAAAAATTATTTCAGGAAAAATCATCTAAAACCGAGTTCACGAGTTCCTCAGCTGTAATGAGGTTGGGGGAGGGGGAAATTAGGCTCTACTCCAGTTTACGCGTCAAATGGACTTTTGCGCGTCCAATCAATTTTTGGGCGTCCAATGAAATTTTTACGTGTCCATTCCAACTTTTACGCGTCCAATCAAAAAATTAAAAAATTCTCTGAATTGTATTCGCTGTGTGAGAGTCGATTTTCTTAGTCCCAAAGGCTGTTTTTTAAACAAATTGAATTTGAAAAAATAATTAAAAACTTAACAAAAGGCAAACTTAACAAAAATTAAAACTTAACAAAAAGGCGTAAAAAACATCTAGCCCTATTAGCGCAATAAAATCTCTGACTGCTGGTATACTAATTACATCAATCATATTAGTAATTAGTAATCACCTTAAAAAGCTGATTTTATAATCAGCGCAAATAACCCTGAGAATTGCTAATTTTATTTTAGCTCCGCGATTTTATGACGCGCATCCATGTTGCACTAAAATATATTCTTGCCTGATTTTCTTTTTCTCTTTGCATTCACTTTTACTGTAGCGGATCACAATAAGGAATTCGCTGCAGAAAATCCCTTGTCAAAGCGTTTCTCAAGGACTATTATTGCCATTTTACTCAATTTTAGTTTCATTCATTTTTTGTGTCATTTGACGCAAAAATTTATGAAGACCCTCACACAGTGAATACATTCAGAGAATCTTTTTAATTTTTTGATTGGACGCGTAAACTGGGGCCTATTCCAATAAATGCCAAATCGGCATCTGGCAAGTCGGCATTTGGAATTGCCAAATGGCAAATCACGCGTTCCAATATTTGGTTGGCAATCTGGCAAAATCCCGTTCCAATAAGTTGGAAAAATTCTTGCCAGATGCCAAATGCCAATTTGGCGCCGCCAAAGAAAAAGTTGGCAAATGGCATGCCAAAAACCAAAAATTTTGGGCCTACCGTTCCAATAAAAAAATAATTTGGCATTCGGCATGCCAAAACCAACTAAATTTTGCCGGTGCTCAAGAGCATCGGCAAACCGGCGAAATTAAGCTTTCTTGCTGTTTCTTTTGCAATTTATGGTACCCCACGGGGGTTTTTGAGTATACTGATCTCGAATATGAGGTCAGAAAAATTTTTCGCGATCAAAAATTTTGTGTGATGAAAAAATTTTTCAATTTTTTTTGTGATGAAATTTTTCCAAATTTTTTTGTGATGTGATGAAAAAATTTTTCAAAATTTTTTTTGTGATGTGATGAAAAAATTTTTCAAAATTTTTTGTGATGAAAAAATTGGTTAAAAAAATTTTTCAGATGAAAAATTTGGTTAAAAATTTTTTTTTCAGAAAAACGATCAATAAAAAACATTTTTTTGAAAATCCATTTTTAACATAGGTATGTATCCCGCGAGAGTTTTCGCTTATAATGAGTTAAAATTCCAAAATTTATAATTAAAAAAAATTTTTTTTGAAGTAAAAAATGCTGCAAAATGCAAGATTTTCTTAATTTGATTTTGAATTTTAGAGCTCTTAATTTATTAGTAATTTTTTTTATTTTTTTAGATTTGAAAAACTAAAAATAATGCCAGCAACTTGCTGAAAAAACGCCAGCAACTTGCTGCAACGCTCAAGAGCCGCGATCGCGTAATCGCGATCGCCAAAGAGAAGCGGCAGGCGGTGGATGATGAGCTGGGCCAGTTGAAATTTAAGGTAAGGATAAATCTCCTCGGTAAGGATAAATCTCCTATTAATCCCCCGGAGGAATTACTAGAATTTTTCAAAAAAAATCGTTAAAAATTTATTTTTGGTATAAAATTTTCAAAAATTGCAAACAAAAATTGGCGCTACTGGGAAGACGGTTACTTTTGAAAAACCGGTACTTGTGTAGTTTACGTGACAAACTTTTTTGAATTTTTTTTAAATCAACTAAATTTTTACGAAAAAACAATTTTAATTTTTTGACGTCAACGCCAAAAGGTGATATCAGATGACATATTATTACGTCAAAATGGACATCAGAATTGGAATCTGCGTCAAAAATCACCTCTAGGAAGTCGTATTTAGATTAATTTATGTGAAAAATTTTTAAAAAAAAATGTATCACGTAGACATTACACAAATACCGAAAACCCCTTAGGCAAAAATGAACAAAAAATTTTGTTTTTTCCCATGCTTTTGCTCAAAAAATAGTTCAAATGAAAGGGTCCCCCTTTAAATTTATGTGAGTTTTCAAAAGTAACCGTCTTCCAGTAGCGCCCAAAAAATTCAACAATGATTTTGAAAAATTTAGAGGCATTAAATTTTCATAAAAAAATTATAAATTTCATTTTTCAAAATTTTCATAATCCGCGAAAATCATCTAAAATAAAGAAACTTTTTTAAAAATGAAAAATGCGTTTCCATAAATTTTTATAGTACTGCGCGTGAGCGTGCTGCCACGGTTTTACAACGCGATAGCAGTCCCGACGATCCAACGCCTGGATTTTTCTGTGTGCAGCTGCGAGGTCTCGACTATGCGATCGAACTGCGCGAGCGCCTGGACATGGCGCATTTGTCATTTGGAGAAGTTGAACTGCGCCCGACGGTCAACTTTGCATAACTGCGATGATCCGATCACGATTTTCGAGGGCGACAATCGATTTTTTATTTGTTAAATCATTAACCATATTTTGTTATATCACTTTTATATTTATTGAGAATACAAATCTTTTGACTTTGGGATATTTGCGGTCGAAAAAGAGAAAATTTCCCTCCATTGGCTCCAAAAATGCGGATTCCATTGAAGTGATGGTCAGCTCATACGTTGAAAGGTCAAAAAATTAGGAGACCGGATACACATGCCTTTTCCAATCTTCTTTTTTCCGATTTTCCTTATTTCGCATTTTTTACGTTGTTCCTCCAAGTTGCAGATATTTTATTTATTTTCTAAAAATCAAATATCGCTCGATTTATTTTTTTTTCCTTTTTTACAACTATTTTTCATCATTTTGGTCATTTTTACTTATATTTGGCATTGAATCATAAATTCCTGACAATTGCCAGATTTGGCATGCCAAATTTGGCATTTCCAAATGCCGAATTTATTTATTGGAACGCGGTTTCTGGCATTTGGAATTGCCAACTGCCAAATTGCCAAAATATGGCATTTGGAAATGCCAAATGCCATTTGCCGATTTGGCGGCGCCAATTTGGCAAATAAATTTTATTGGAACAGAATTTTGCCAATGGCATGCCATTTTCTGGCATTCGGCATTTATTGGAATAGGCCCCTGGAGTAGAACCGGAAATTATTCCCCTAAAATAACAAGACCAAAAAATCAAATGGTACTTAAAGGAGCGGTTTTTTGTATTTAATGTAAAAGGAAAATGAGTTGGTTTTGAAGCGAAAGTTTTAATCAATTATAACATACACGTATGCTCATTTACTCGGATGGCGCGGTTATTTAGAAATTATTTTAGGAAAAAAATGATCATACGTGTGTGTTATAACTGATTAAAACTTTCGCTTCAAAACCAACTCATTTTCCTTTCACATTAAATACAAAAAACCGCTCCTTTACTAAGTACCTCCTTTTGAAATTGTTGAGGGATTTTTTTTGGAAAATTTGGAAAAGTCCATTCAAGTCGAATGGTCAATTTTAATTGCTCTTTTTTATTTTTTAAAGTCAAGCCAAGCCAAAAATTTACTAATAATAGGTAGACATAAGTACTATACTAATATACTGAAAATTATGCGATTTTGGCCTCTTCTATTCTTTGAAAAAAATGTTGAACTTATTCGGAGAATTCGAAAACCCGAAAAATAGGCATGTTATTCTACTTATTTGTCCCTTTGAACTTTTTGACCTAACTAACAATTAAAAATTTTTTTGGGAGTATTAAATATTGAAAATCCAAATCACTAACAATTATCAAATTTTCAGTCTCAGTGAATTTAGTCACCTATCGAAGTCAGATGGTAAGAAGGAGTGGGTCCTTTATTCAATAAAAAGATTGTTTTAAAGGTCGGTAAAAAATGACGAAAAATTGAAGAAAAATATTTTTGTCCATTCGACAAATAATCGACAAATATCAAAGGAAATATGCTTGTCGAATCGACAAATGCTTTGTCCTTTGTCGATGCTTTGTCGATTTAATTTGGATTGGAGGTTATCGACATCGATATAGGATATTTCGACAATTCGACATCGACAAATGATAAAATTGCTCTAATTTGGATTGGATTTTTCGACAAACGATAAATTTCGCATTTGTCGATGTCCTTTGTCGATCCTAATTTGTATTGGCCGCAGGTGGTAATTTTTGATGCTGAACCCGATTCTGACGTCATTTTGAAGTAATGCGTCATCTGACGTCACTTTGACGCTGACTTCGAAAAAATTTTTTGAAAAAATGATTCCCTTGGGTAATTTTTGACGCTGAATTCGATTCTAACGTCCATATTGACTGACGTATGCGTCATTCCAGCTATGCACATGTTCTCTTACGATTTCAGAATCAAATTACTATAAGGAGCCTTTTTCAGAAAAAAATTTTTTTTGACGTCAGCGTCAAAAAGTGGCGTCAGATGACGCATCGGATGAAAATGGACGTCAGATTCCAATTCTGTGTCAAAAATTACCCTAGAAATGTCGTTTTAGACGATTTTACGGGGAAATTTTTTTTGGAAAAATGTGCACCTAAACTAGAACCCTTATGTCGTTTGTATCCCCTTTTTACCCCAAATTTCAATTTTAAATATTTTTTCGTAAATTCCTTTAAAAATGACGTCTCTATGGTAATTTTTGACGCTGAATCCGATTCTGATATCCATTTTGACCCAACGCGTCATCTGACGTCATGATTTACGAACACAGGAAAGTTATTTTTAAAAGAATTTACGAAAAAAATATTTTTGACGTCAACGGCAAAAAGTGACATCAGATGACGCATTGGGTCAATGCCAAAAACTACCCCAGGAAAGTTATTTAAAAAACATGAAAAAATATTTGGGGGAAGGGGTACGATGGCAATATATTTGGGGGAAGGGGTACGATGGCAATAATAGCCCTTGATAAACGCTTTGAACAAGGGATTTTCTGCGGCGAATTCCTTATTGTGATCCGCTACAGTAAAAGTGAATGTACAGAGAAAAAGAAAATCGGCTATCTGAGTCCCGAATGATCCGAGTACCGAAACAGCCAAAAATGATCTGAGTCCCGAAACCATCAAAAATCGTCTGAGTACAGAATGATCTGAGTCCCGAATGATCCGAGTCCCGAAAAAGCTAAAAATTGTCTGAGTCCTGAAAACCTTCCGCGACCGCATCCATCTGCGACCCTACCGCATCCATCCGCGACCCTACCGCATCCATCCGGAAGCCTACCGCATCTATCCGGAACCCGTCCGCATCCATCCGAAACCTTTCAGCTAAGGGTTCCGGATGGATGCGGTAGGGTCGCGGAAGGGTTTTCGGGACTCAGACAATTTTTAGCTCATTCGGTACTCATTCAGACGATTTTTGGTGGTTTCGGGACTCACAAGGGAACATATCGAGGTGCCAGTATTCAGATCGCAATTTAACCCATCCTATCTTGTAGAGCACCCTCACATTGCATCGTATATTTTTGGCTTTTTTGGCCCGCACAGATAGTGAGGGGTAGAAAAATCAATTTTAAAAATAAACGGTCGCTCATACACGCGGTCCATCCGCCCTTTGGTATGACATCGATCGTACCATGCGTAAACACAATAATGTGATGTATATTTAAAAAAAGGTGGGAATTAATTTTTAGGACGAAAGGATGAATATAAATCAGAAATTAGTCATTCCTAATTATTATTATACATTTAAAGACGGATGTCATCCAAGGGTGTGTGGATTTGCGTGGATGAACGACCGTTCGTTTCATTTTTAAAACCGATTTTTCAACCCTTCACTATCTGTGCGGGCCAAAAAAGCCAAAAATATACGATGCAATGTGAGGGTGCTCTACAAGATAGGATGGGTTAAATTGCGATCTGAATACTGGCACCTCGATATGTTCCCTTATCAGATCATTTTTGGCTGTTTCGGGACTCGGATCATTCGGGACTCAGCCATTCGGTACTCACAAGTCAGACTATTCGGGACTCCGAGTGGTAGCGAGAAAATCAGGCAAGATATATTTTAGTGCAACATGGATGCGCGTCATAAAATCGCGGAGCTAATTTTTTTTGCGATTTTCAGGATTATTTGCGCTGATTATACGATTTTTGAGAAAAAATTTCATTTTTAGGTCATATTTAGTCAAAATTTTGAGAATATTTTGCGCATATTTGGGAAATTTTTGCGCAAATAAATCACATCCCTACTGATGAGTAGGCGGATCGTAGCATAGGCGAATCGTAGATTTTTGAATGAGTACATTTTGGCTGAGTAGGCGAATCATGATATAGGCGAATCGTAGCATAGGCGTATCGGGTTTTTGGCTGACAAGTGAGTAGGCGAATCGTAGCATTTTGGCTGAGTAAGCGAATCGTAGCGTAGGCGAATCGAGGACGAACCCTCGTTACGGTCTTGTTCCTAAATCCTAACTTTGTCTCTCCTTTATTGGATCTTTTATATCAGCATTTGACGAATAAAATACATCTCATTTCTTACATTTATTTAATGGATGGCTGATAAAACTAATCATCAATCCTACATTCTTCCTTTTACCCCTTGTGTAAAATGTTCGTGTGCCGATGGTGATTTCTTTCGGTTAGAAAACACACAGAGTGCGGGTTATTGCGGTCGCTGTTTTGAGCAAGTTATACGCCATAAATTTGCTTTCTGTTTGGGTAAAAATCGCGTGTTCAAAACGGAGAGGCAGGTCCTTCCTTACCTGATTGACAATTTATGATTTTAGCATTATCGATTTAAGAGAGATGCTCTGCTGATCTTTGACCCAGCCAATTTTGCTTCTTCTCATTTGCTTGAATTAATTCGACAAGCCAGTGTTGAAGCGGATGTACATAAAAGGCTACGGCTGAGAATTCGCGTAACAATTTCCCTCCTTTCACTCCGTTTATTTCGTTTGAAGATAGGTTTTGTTTTTGTCCTGTGCCAAATCAACCGACCAACTCAGCCTGGAATCAGACCAATGCCTTTGTTTGGCCAGCCTTTTTCCTTCTGCTTGGCACTGGCATTTCGCCCATGAAGCTTCAATTTTTTCATCCAACATTGGTTGTGATTTGGATTTGGAAGAAAATAAAAGTGTAAACTAAATTAATTCGTATAATCTAATTTTTACCAAATTATTTTTTAGATTAGATCGGAATATGATATGTTTATTGGTTCTTGTAAATCAGATTCGGTACGTTCAGAAATTGTCCGGTTACTCAGGACCAAATTGATTTATCGGTAGGACTTTTGATTTTAAATTTCAACCAATATTTAAATTTTTTAAGGATTGCTTGTCACTTTAGATGTTTTACTGTTTTGTTGCCGGACAATGCTGACACGTTGGCCCTTGATATTTTAAATGCACTTTGCTTTGGTCGAGGTATTACGCTGGTTCTCGTCTAATTTAGGGGTCCAGATCCAGGCCCGTAACGAGGGGGGGGGAGGCTAGGGGGGGGACTGAAGCCCCCCCCAAATACCAGATCGAAAAAATTTTCATAAGGGTCCCCCTGTTATTTCGTCTAAATTTTCAAAATTTTCTCCGGCGGCCCCTATCGGGGCCGCCGGCACCCATCAATGCAGTGAAAATCCTGTTTCGGACGAGAAAAATGACCAATTTTCTTATGAAATTGACCCAATTTTTCCAAAATTTTCTCCGGCGGCCCCTATCGGGACCGCCGGCACCCCCTTAATTTAGTGAAAAATTTTCTGGTAAAAAATCAATTTTTTTCAACTGTTAAAAAATTCACCCCTAAAAATTAGCTTTTAAAAATTTTTCTACATAGCCCCCCCCCTGAAAGGGTCGAGCTCGTTACGGCCCTGTCCAGATTCAATGGTTATTTGATCCCGATTTTTTGGCCAATAAAAAATATACTTTCTTTTCGGGTTTCAAATACCAAAAAGTTCTTCAAACAAGATTTTTCGAAAATTTTGAAATTTTCTGATTTATTCAAGGGAATTTCATTGGAGCTTTAAAATGGACTTATCTACAGATCGAGGAATTTTTATCGGTATCGATAGGAACCTTCTCTGACCGAATTTACAGTGTCTGTCAATGTTCTCTCAATTTTCCTTTTTTTCCTTGCCACGAAAAGACAATATAAAATAGAAGAGAAAATTATTCGCTTCATATTGTTTTCATTTGGACTTAAATACCGGTTATATATCATATAAAATTTTTGTTCCCCAGAGAAGATAATTATGGTTTTAGCTTTTAGCTACTTCGTTGTCTGATTTGGCTTCAATGGTGGACACCCGCTTCGAACCCATTCAGTTTGTTCGCCCACTTCGCGACATCAGCAATCGCGAGTTGGAAACCATGTGCAAACTTATTGATAGCAATGAAAAACTTAAATTTCATTTGGCTGCTGAAGGTAAATTAACAAATCATCGGATAATTTAGAAATGGACGGTAATGTTTCTTATTATTAGAGAGCAATTATAAAATAGGCAAATTAGAAATAAGACGTGATAAGTAACTAGTACTAGTAACTGGATGTTGTAGATAATATGTCGATTAATGATGCTTTAAGGCGGTCAGTTTAATGGAGCTTTGCAACTTCTTACCGGACAATTTATCGATTCACTTCGCAGCAATGGCTTCCCAGCTACGGTTTCATCATTTTACCTTTCATTTAATTTATTGGAATATTTAGGTTTCGACTATTTTGAGCGTTGCGGCTAAAGTCGAAAATGAAAACGCTGGTCAGAAGTGCTCATTGTGTCTTTCGCTCTTCGAAACCGCCAATGGTTAAGTATGGGGCTGGACACAGGTCTGTTCCGGGCCGGCCCAGCCCGTACGACCACTATGCCCGGTCCGGATAAGCCCGGAAGAAATTTTTTTACCAAATTTATAAAAAAATGTTTTTAACCAACTTTAAAAAAACCTCAAAAAAATTCAGAATTTTTTGAATGAATTTAAAAATTTTTATAAATTTTTCATAAGCCAACTATTTTTTTCCTATAAAAAAATGTATAAATCTTCCTCCTAAAAAATCTTACTTTATTTTTTTTTTATAAAAGATCATAAAAATTCATCCTGTCAGATAAATTCAATGTTTTTATTTCTTTGAATTCGAATTTTAAA
>LDKF01001647.1:10937-27200 GCA_001026735.1 Rotylenchulus reniformis
CGAGGTATGTTTAAATTTATTCTTATAAAATAACTTTAGCGGCAATTGAAAATTTTCAGCAAAATGAAAAATACATCCCTGAAAACAGAGGTGTCGGGACAACTCGTCTATGGACAACTCGTCTACGCGAATTTAAATGTTTTCTTTGTTGCCAAAAATTGCATTTGAAAAATTGAAATAAATTCAAAAATAAAATAAATAATGCCATTTAAATTCCAAAATAATTTAAAAAATAGCATTTTTTAAATTCAAAATTGAAATCTAAATTAAGTCGGAGGGGGTAGGGCCGCCGGAGAAAAAATTTTGGTAATTTTTGAAGGAAATCGATCATTACTTCAAAACTTTCAAAAAAAAAATTCCGAAAATTTTTTAACAGGGTGGACCCTTTTCATTTTTTGGTCTTGGCATTTCGGGGGGGGGGCACGTGGCCCCTAAAGAAAACATTTAAAATCGCATAGACGAGTTGTCCATAGTCGAGCTATCCTCGTAGACGAGTTGTCACTACGCCGAAAACAAATGTATTGGTTCCGAAAAAGCACCCTAAAAGTTGGATTTAAAAATATTTTACATAGTCACACCTGAAATGTTCGGCTCATTGCGCCCGCACCTGTTTTGGAGTTATGCTAATTGTAAGTCAGAAAATTTCCCTCCTACCAGCAGGCTTCTCCGGGCCGGTCGCTAACGAAATCATACCCGGCCCGCTTCTTTTGACGGCCCGTGCCCAGCACTGATTTAGCATCTTATGCATCCTTCTCCTCAACATTTTTTTCAGAAAGTATTCATCAAGTTCTGAATGTCATATGCAAAGGATTTTGTCCATCTTGCAATAATTTAATCAATGGTATTGACACAAGGCGCCTTGATCTTTTAGAAAGGATTATCCAATGAAATCGATATACGAATTCCCTTATAAAAATAAAATAAAATCGATTGACCGATTTTATTTTGAGGCGAACTCTTCAAAATAATTATTTTTTTACATATGAAGACCTGAATAAAGATACTTTATATTTTTTCTATTTGGCATATTTTCATTGAAAATGATTGGAAGATCAAATTCATTAAAAAAGGAAACAAAATTATGTGAATATAAAGAATACCAATGTTACATTCGAACCGGATTTACTAGAGGAAACGAGACCCGAGACTTAAATTTTTTTGTCAAAAAAGTCAAAAAAATTGCCAAAAATTTTTGAGTGGGCTGATGAGTGGGTATTTATTTAATCCAAAAAATCTTACATTCATTATAGTAATTTTTCTGAATTAAGGGGATGCCGATGGCCCACCGGAGAAAATTTTATGAATTTTTACCCCTTTCTTAACCAAATTGATCATTTTTTAAAAATAATTTACTAAATTAGGGGATGTGGATGCCGGCGGCCCCGATGGGGGCCCGCCGGAATTTTTTTTTTTTGAAATTTGGGGTTATTTCTTAAGAAAAATGGTCATTTTTTGATTGATTTACAAAAATGCGGCAGTTGACAAAAATGGGGAAAAAATACGGCGAAAAGTCCAGAAATGCGGCTGTTTCGCCACTCTGTTTACGGGAGATTTGAATTTGGGGATTAAAATAGAAGGAGTATAATTCATTTAGTATGATTGCCCGGCGAAATTTTTCTTTCGGAAATTTCTACCCATTTCTAAAAAAATTTCATTTTTTCCTCTTTCCTCCTTCAACCCCCCCCCCCCTCTAACTTCCACCTTCCCCCTCCATTTTTCATTCAAAAATGCGATAATATCCAGTAGGCTCAATTGCAGTTTAGCCGTCCTTAAAACTTTTAACCGTCCTTAAAAATTTTTATTACTATTTTATTTTGTGTTTCAATTTGCCCCCTCAGCAATGACTTTTACCTGGGTGTAATTTTTGACGCTGACGTCGAATTTTTTTCAGAAATCCCGTTTAATCTAATTCTCTGGAATTTTATGCTCTATCTTCTGATATTTTTAATTTTTCGAAATTCGACAAAAAGCTATTCTTCGATATTTTCGAAAAATTTCGAACTTTTTGTTCGAAATTCGACAAACAAAAATACCAGAAGATAGAGCATAAAATTCTGCACAACTTTGCTTTTTATACTTTGGGTTGGGGTCATTTGGGCGCGGGGCCATTTGGGCGCCGATTGTTATAACTCGGCTCAAACTTGATCTAGAGATAGGAGTTCAGTGTCAAAAGATAGCCCTGAATGTCTGCTACAAAATAATCCTAAGCTCATCCGAATTGGCCCATTGCAAAGAAGTTATGGCCAAAATAAGCACCCGTATCGGCATGCTTTGTGAGTTGGTCGATACGAGCGCTTGTTTTGGCCATAACTTTTTTTGCAATGGGCCAATTCGAATGGGCTTAGGCTTATTTTGTAGCAGACATTCAGGGCTATCTTTTGACACTAAACTCGTATCTCTAGATCAAGTTTGAGCCGAGTTATAACAATCGGCGCCCAAATGGCCCCGCGCCCAAATGGCCCGTTTCGACAAGAGCGGTAGCGACTCCTTCACCCTTCTATCTCACCACTCTTACTTTTCTCTGGTCTCACTCCTTCCTCTGCGTCTCTAAACCTCGCTGCCCGCTGAGCCCGTACCAAAAGAACAGGAAAATTTCACCAAGAAATTTTACCCGTGAAAATTACCTGGAAATTTCACCTCGATTTTAAGGTAAAAATGGTACCAAAAGAATCACCCCAATATCCGGGTGAAATGGACCTAAAGCTTCATTTTAGGGGGAAATTCCCCCAAAAATTCCCTAAGAGCGAAAATTCCCCCGATTTCAGGGTGAAATTCCCCCGAAATAACTGCTTTTTGCAAAAAAAAATCTAAATAATTTATTTCATCAATCGTTTGTGATAAATTTGTTATGAAGTGAAAGGAAACATATTATTCTATGAAATGATTAATTTTTAGAGCATTTAAAAATTTTTCCGATTTTTAATCATTTTTTATTGCATGGTCACCCTACTATTAGTAGGGTGGTTTTTCCGGGAGAATCTAACCCCGAAATCAGGGTAATTTTTCAGGGACACGACTTTTGGTACAAGCAGAAATTTTACCCCAATTTAAGGGTAAGTTTCCCGGTAAAATTCCCCTAAAATCGGGGGAATTTCTTTTGGTACAGAAAAGTGAATTTTACCCCGATTTCGGGGTGAAATTCCACTCACCCTGGTTCTTTTGGTACGGGCTCTGAAGGAGAGATTTCGAAAAAGGGAGATACCGACCGACATACTACATACTCACAGACTATTCTCAAATTTATATAAAGATTTTTTATCATAATTTATTTTTTTTATTTTTTAAATATTGATAATAATTGTACATTTTGAATTGATCACGTATTTTATTTAAAAAAATCAGATTTTGACTCATATTCATCAAAAACTTTGATCAAAGAAATAATAAACCGGACTCGGCCGATTGAGTCTGTACGATTGAGTATCCTGAGTCTCCGTTTTTTTAATCCTGAGACTGAGTCTCCGTTGTTTTTGGGTCGTTACTAGTAGAGTCTCCACCTGTAAAAAGTATTTTTCATGAAAATTTTCAAAAATTTTCGTAAATCAGAAACCTATAAAAGGTTAAAAAAAATTCATTAAAAATCTGGCGCCTATAAATTTTTCATAGGACCTGAGGGGTCCTAAATTTTTTCGAAAATCCGAGGCCTATGAAAATATTTGGAAACCCAAGGTATGTGCAATTTTTTTTGAAAAAAAATGAAATTCGAGGCCTGTGAAATTTTTGAAAAAGTACCCCAACGACCCAAAAACAACGTTGACTCAATCGTGTTAGGACTTTCAATCGTGCAGACTCAATCGGTACATGGTGATCTCGTCAGTAAGTGAATTCTTCAGTGATTGTTCAGTTTGTATCCTCCATGAGGGTCAAAAAATTTTAAAATTTAAAAAAAATTCCTCTTAACGCTAGTTTTCAGATCAGATCCAGAGATTTCAACATTATCAATCAATCAATCATTTATTCATATAAATTAATCAACGAAGGGGTGACCACTTACACGTTGATTTTTGATAGAATTTTGTAAGGCGACAGTAGCAGGCTCTTTTTTGTTCTATTTTTGGTTTTTTATTAGATTCTTAATCTTTTCTTTGAAACTGTATGGTGATGTAGATTCAATTATGTCATTATTTATTTTTGAGAGAAATGCTGATGTCCTGTTTATAAATGAATGGGAAACTTTAGAATTTTGGGGCTTTATTAAAAATTTTTCTACGAAGATTCATTGTTCCTTTGCCTAACCTAGAATATAGGTTAGGATTTAAGTCAGTATATCCATTTATTATTTTGTGGGCTAGTACAAGATCAAAAATCTTTCTACGTTCTTCTAATGTAGTTAGTTCAAAAATTTCTAGTCTTTTTGAGTAAGGGGCATAAGGTAGACGACATTTTGTAAACGCTATTTTAGTAAAGTATTTTTGGCACTTTTCTAATCTTTTAATGTCTTTTTGATATCTAGGATTCCAAATTTCAGGTGAATACTCAAGTAATGGGCGAACATAAGTCACATATACTCTGCACCATGTTTTTATGCTTCTAGTTTTAAGAATTTTGAGTAAAGTACGCATTCTAAGAAATGCTGACTTAGTAATTTTGGTATAATGTTCTGAAAAAGTTAGTTTGTTATCAATTATTATTCCTAAATCTCTTATCGACTCAACTTCATTGATGGTTATATTATTTAATTTGTATTGCTCTTTGGGATTATTTTTTCCCAAAAACATTGCAAAAGTTTTATGGGGATTTATGGTAAGACCCCATGTTTTTGACCAGTTTTCGATTTCAATTATTGCTCTATTTAATTTTTGGCGTTGAATTTTGTTTTTATATATGATATAAATTTTTAGATCATCGGCAAAAAGCTTAATTTTTATTTCAGGAGGGATTTTGTCAGGTAAATCATTTATATATATAATGAACAATAAAGGTCCCAAAACTGAACCTTGAGGCACACCGGATTTTATTGGTAATTTCTTTGAATATGATTCTTGTATTTTTACTGTGAAAGTTCGATCCTTAAGAAAATCTTTTATCCATTCCAATAATTTTCCTCGAATACCAATTTTAAAAAGTTTTTGTATAAGGAAGTGGTGTGGGATTGAATCAAATGCCTTTTGAAAATCTATATATAAGCAATCTATATTATACTTGCCATAAATAGCATCATACCAGTCCTCTATTACAGTTATAAGTTGGGTAGTTGTTGATCGATTTTTTATAAAGCCAAATTGATGTTCTGAAATAAGTTTATATTTTTGCAGAAAATTGGATATATTTTTTGCTAAAATAGATTCCATTATTCTACATAAACAGCATGTTAATGAAATTGGTCTATAGTTTTCTGGGTTATTCTTTTCCCCTTTCTTAAAAATAGGAATTACTATGGATTCCTTCCAAATGGAAGGCAATTTGGATTGGTCAAGAGAAGCACGGAAAAGTTCTGTAATGGTGGGGGTTAGTGAAGAACTACAATTTTTTAAGAGTCTATAACTTATGCCATCTGGAAAAGTGCTTTCTTTATCAGGTACATTTTGTAGGATTTGCATAATTTCAGCAGCATTAAACTCAATGTCACTTAACATTGGTATATTTTCAGTAATGGGAAAGTTATGACTTAAATTTTGATTGGTATTCGAAAAAGATTTTTGGAATATATTGGCAAAAATATTTGCTTTATGGATGTCCTCAGTAATATATTGTTCATTATATATAATAACCGGAATTTGATCATGAATTTTCGTACGTGCTTTAATGTATTTATATATATTATTTTTATTTTTGTTTAGGTACAAATTTTCTTTTCTTGCATAAAAGTTGTTTATCTGAATTTTGATATGAAGTGAAATACTTTTATATAAAGGTTCGTATTTTTCTTTATTTATTTTGCATAAACGATATAATTTTGCCTTTTCTTTTATTGATGCTAATAGGGAAGGTGGATATTTTGGCTTTATCTTGTGCATACAATTTTTTATTGGAATAAATTTATTGAGACAAGTTTGAAGTATATTATAAAAAGAAACAAATTTATCTTCAATACCAAATGAAAATAGTATTTGAAGAGAAAGTATTGAAGATAAAATTATGTTTAATGAAAGAATGCTTTCAGGTTTATATTGCCTTATGAAAAAAATTTTTGGTTTTATTTTATTTGTAGGAAAATATGTTCTGTAAGTTGTAGTTAAGTGGTCTGAACTGAATAAATTTGAGATAGTAAGGTTATTTACAATTTCATTTTTTGTTGTAAGTACAAGATCTAGCCATGATTCATTTCTTGTGGGGGCATTTGACTTCATAATAAGGCAAAATTTATTGAAAGAATCCGTAACAATTTGTCCATTTTCTGATTTAGGGTAGGGAATTCCATTAATCCAATTTATATCTTTAGTGCCGAAATTGAAATCACCAGCTAAAATGGTGTTTTCATTAATATAATCTTCAATGAAGTTAAATAAGTGCTTTGTATTTTTTAAATTGGTATTAGGTGGTCTATAAATTAAACAAATCCTTAAGCTGTTTTGGCCCTGGAATTGTATAATTAAAATTTCGCATCCGAACTTGGTGCCAGAGAACAGTGAATACGTATTAATTTCTTTTTTGATAAAGATACCTACCCCTCCTCCTTTTTTATTTGCCCTATTGCACATGTATATATTATAATTTTTTAAAATCGATTCTTCAAAAACAGTAAATTCATTGGCCCATGTTTCCGTAAATAGTGCTAAATCAATCAATTATCTTATTCATACATTGGCATTACTTAAAAGAAGGCGGATCTTGAGACTCAAACTTTTTTTTGAGTCCCGGGACTCACTTTCATTTTTTTAAACAAATGACTTCCCCGGGTAATTTTTGACGCTGAAACCGATTCTGAAGTCTATTCTTATGTAATGCGTTACTCGACGCATCTTTTTGACGCTGACGCCAAAAAATGCCGAACGTAGAACCCGCAAACCCCCCATTCCCCCCCCTGAAATTGTTTTCTGGCTACGCCACTGGATCCGAAATAAAAAAAAATCGATTTACGAATCATTGAAATTATCAAAAGACATACAAATTGAATACCTTGAGTGAGGGTACTTAAAAGACCGCTCATTGGCGTTTGGAAATCCCTTTCTGTCGGAATGTCTCGAAGCGATTTAGTTTGCATTAGGGTAAATCTCAGCGCGACCACACATTGTGAGGAATGAGCAATTTGGAGGGGTTATTTATTTGGAGAGGATGGAGGGCCACGCCCATGCCAAAGAATGACACGCCCACTTCAAGACGGAGTGGTCTTTGGACTCAACGAAGGAACAGAGACAAGGAGAAGAAAGAACAGAAGCGCCAAACACATCAGACCAATCGCTTCGAGACATTCTGACGCCAAAATAGAAAGCCGGGTTTCCACATTTTTCTGACGCGGGTTTTATATAGTTTGGGTGCGCTTTTTTGGTCAAATTTTCCAAAAAAATATTTTTTGCTGAAAACTGACCCAAGAGCACATCCTAGGGGCAGTTTTTGACGCTGAATCTGATGCCGACGTCCATTTTGACGTAGTGCGTCATCTGACGCAACTTTTTGACGCTGACGTCAAAATTTTTCAAATTTTTTTGCAAAAATAGCTTTCCAGGGGTGATTTTTGACGCTGAATCCGATGCCGACGTTCTTTTTGACGTAAAAAATTAGTTTTACAGTGTTTTCAACAAAAAATATTTTTTTTGAAAATTTGACCAAAATTGTGGATACAAACTGCATAAGTATCTTCTTCAATTTCTGGTCCCAAATTTCGATTTTATACCCCGTTTCATGAATAAAAATAGCTAAATATTGAATTAATAATTATTTTACAGTGTTTTTAGCACAAAATATTTTTTTGGAAAATTTGACCAAAAAAGCGCACCCAAACTATATACTACTGGGGTGACCTATCAACCCTATAGTGGGAAAAAATCCAAGTTCTAATAAGACAGTGCAAAAAAGGGGCAGAGAAATCGATTATTATGCGTCACTGACACGTTGCTATAGAACGGCAGGCTAACGAAAGACCCAATCCCGCATTGTCCGGTGTTTCATTGGTGGGTGTTTTGTAATTTTGAAATCAATTTTTCGTTTCAATAATTTTCACCGTGAATTTTTCAAGCGGATTCTAGGGTCGTTTAATCACCCCAGTAGTAAATACCAATTTTGGTACGGGATATGAAAAATTTGAATCACAAGATCTTTTGAAAATTCACCATTCTCCGAAAAAAATTCGCTATCTCACTGCATTTTAGTGGAAATTTATGATTAATAATGTCAAATCTTCTAATTTCCGAACATCTAAAAATATTTTTGAGACTATTTCACTAAATAATTTTAAAAAAGTTTATAAATTGAAAATCCGAATCTTTTTATGCTAATAATTTTATTTTTTTACATCTAATTTTATTGACGAGATCACTCATTGACGAATTCACTCACTGACGAGATCACCAGGGCCGGCGCCAGAAAATTTTTTTGGGGGGGGGGGCACAATCGATTCTTAAGAAATTTTCAAAAAATTTCAATTTTTTCATAAAATTTTTCGAGTTTGGGTGGGGGCATGTGCCCCCATTTGCCCCCCCCCTGGCGCCGGGCCTGGAGATCACCATTGACGAGTAATTAAAATATAACTTTTTTTTGGAATTGCAATTAAGCACACTTACTAATGCGAAATTATTCTAATTTACGCCGACTCCCTTATTAAATTATTTATATATTTTAGCAGTATTTATAAAGTTGGAGAAGCTTAAAAATGGAGGATTATTTGCAAACCAACAACGATCTTATTATCTCAATTCACAAGGCATTCGTTGATTCAACTCAGGAGATAAACCGAAAGCTTGTATGGGTTGGATTTTTTATTTGGGTTATAACACCTTTTATAGGAAAATCTGCGCGATGACATCCGGGATGTGAAGCTTTCTCTGACCAAAAACGATCGTACTTTACAAGAAGAGGCTAACAACTGGCGTCAACATACCGAGACAATTGTCAAGGAATTGGGTGAACGCCACCAGCACGATGTTGCCAGTCTGCATAAGATCATCATGGAGTTGTGCATTCGTACCGGATCGTCTCAATCTGCCCAGCCAGCTCTGATTATGCCACAGAAAGAAGTTGTTTTTGTTATGAAATACTTTTAATTTATTAAAATTTCGTACCAAGGTTCAATCAGCTGAGCAACCAACTCAGAAGATAGACTTCATAACATCTAAGAAGGAACAAATCGACAAGGCCATCACAAAGAACGAAGAACCGGTGGGGTTCAAACCTCCGCCAATCGCAACTGAAAACATTTTGCAGGAACAGGTGAATAAACTGGATTATATTCCTATCAAGGGCACCGCCAGGGGTGCGAAACGGGCTAAAGTCCCCCTTCCCGCAAAAAAGGGCGGTCGGCGACCCTGTATTTTTTTTTTGAAAATTTGATCATTATTGATAATTTTTGCAGTTTTGGAGAAATTATCGTATTTTGGGGTGTAGACGACTCCGATAGGGGCCGGGAGAAAAATTTGAGTTTTTATACCCATTTCTTTATAAAATTAGTCAATTCGCTTTTTAATTTTATATTATTTTTCTTCCTTTTCCTACCCCGATCCCCCACCAATTTTTTGGGCATGGGGGTTCGAACCTGCCACCCCCTCCCCCTAATTCCGCCCCTGCTCCCGAATTACGCCCCTGCTCTCTCTCTCTCTCGCTCACCCGAAACCCACCCTGTCAGCCCCCCACTAACTTAACTCCCCAAAAATCGTCAATTTTCTTAAGAAAAGGTTCAACATTCGTAAATTTTCTCCAGCGCAGTACTGTGCCGAAAGAAATTTTTTCGAAGTCGAGAAAAATCTATCTCGAAAGTTTTTCGAAATCGAAGTAATCAAAAGTTTTTGAATAAATTTTTTTCATTGCATAAAATTTTTAAAAAAGAATTGAAAATTAAATAAAAATCCTCAAAATAAAGTCGAAAAACATTCATTTTCCTTTGAAAAAGTTTAAAATCGCAAAATTTTCTATGGCGGAATGGGCCGCCAAAATTCGTTCAATTTTTTCTCGTCGGTCGACCTACGACTCATAGCAACCCCCCTCCCACCCCCCTCTGAAATTTTTCCTGGCTACGGGCCTGCTATGCTCTACTATTCTCTGCTATAAGATTGTGCCGAAGATATCCACGACTACTACTACAACGGTTACTACCACGACGGAGAGCATCAAAGCTTCGACTCCAATTGTTTGGGGCATGCCTCCATCATTGGGACCGCGGGCGGGTGCTGTTTTAGGTCCAGAATTGCCTTCTTATAAGTCGACAACCATGCCAACAACAGAAACCAAAGTTTCTACACCGGCCATGACTACCGTCACTCCATCGCCTGTCACTTTTTCATTCAAAGTTCAATTAATGAATGGAAAATATAAAACCCTGAATTAACTCAATTGCAGGGTCCTGGAATTCCGCCTCCTAGTGGTGGATTGTTTCAAGGTGTAACTACGGCTACTACTAATGGCATTACATCAACAACGGCAACTGGTGGAAGTTTATTTGGCGGTGGCGTTAAGTCGGGCATCAACACATTTGCGAATTTGGCAGCTAAGGTCAATCTGGACTAGTTCTAGTATATTTTCTACATACTTATTATCGTTCTTTAGGCAGCTGACTCGAGTGGAGGTTTTCTAAGCAGCGGTACTGCCATCGGCAAGCCTCAATTTGGCCAAACTCCGTTCGGTTCAACCAGCGCTAAGGACTTCAAAGTTTGTTCTCATATTCAAATACCTATCTTGAAACTTTAATAATTTTTTTAATCACTTCAGCTCTTCCAACAATCATCTCAGCCATCTCTCAATTCCAGTATTCTTAGTTCTGGAAAAGGAGCAGACGAATCACATCATGCCGAAGAGGGTTCAGACAAGGAAGACCATAACGAGGAGTTCGTTCCAGATGCGGTCAGTGTTAGAGAATTTTCAGACAATTTTTAACAGATTTTTAGCATTATGAGCCTGTTGTTCCACTTCCACCTGAAGTTGAGGTCGCAACTGGTGAAGAGGAAGAAGATGTAAATCATTTTTTAAATTTTTATTCAAGGGCATAGCCAAAAATTAAGCATAGCCTGAAATCATTTATACAAGCTGTTAACCAACAAAAAAATTGTATGTTAGAAAATTTCATTATACAGCCCAAGGTTTTTCACACGGTGTCCATAAGTCCAAAGAAAAACATTATGAAGCGAATGATTTTTATCTTCTGTTATACTGTTGCCTTTTCGCGGCGAGGAAAAAAGGAAACGTGAGAGATAACATTAACAGACACTGTAAATCCGGTCAGAGAAGGTTCCATATGGACACCGATAAAAATTCCTCGATCTGTATATGCAGGCTATCCCATTAGACGCTGGTGGTTGAATTCTTATGAGATTTTTTAACTTGGTTTTCGGAGAGAGTGAGCTGCAGCCCCATCTGCCCCTCTGGCTACGCCCTTTTTCACATTTACATGATTAAGGTAATGTTCTCTGCTCGTTGCAAATTGTACCGTTACGATAAGGAGGCAAAAGAGAATAAGGAGCGTGGTTTGGGAGACATTAAGGTTAGACAAAATTTTCAATACACATAATTTCTCAATATTTAGTTGTTGTTCAACCCGAAAAATAAACGCTACCGCTGTGTGATGCGTCGTGAGCAGGTGTACAAGCTGTGTGCCAACTTTCCTATCCATTCTGACCTGAAACTTATTCCTCGCGAACAAATGCCCACTGTCTACACTTGGGCCTGTAAAGTATGTTTGGACTTTTTTGAACTTAATAGTTTAATTTTTTGTTTCAGGACTTTAGCGAAGATACAGCCGGAGGAACTGACGAAACTTTCAGCGCACGCTTTAAGGATAAGGTTTCAGAAATATTCGAATCCTAATTTATTTAATTTTTAGGCAATAGCACAAGAATTCTATGACAAGATGATGGAAGCGATTGGAAACTCTTCGATGCAATGAAGTGCAAAGGGAAGGAAGAATTTATTTTTGTTGATGATTATCAGACTTTTTGACTTCCGAATCGATAACACATTTTATGGATATCAACCTTGAGTAAAAACTTTTTCGCTTTGCATGTTTGCTTTTGTTTAAAATAATTGATTTTAATTCAAGGTTGGTTCTTTTTTTCTCGATTTTATTAAATTTACATCCTTTATTCTTTCAAAAACCTTAATGTGGGATCATATTCCCATTTTCCGTCTTTATTTCCCGCTCATCAATCCACCACCGATCATCTCACTCATTATTTGTTGACTTCAAGCTTGCACTTTCATAATTTCAAACTGTTTGTCAATGAACAACAATTTATAAATTGTTGTTAAACGAAACACGCATTACGGATAAAGTTATCTTTTATAGTGTAAATTAAATATTTGTTAAGTAAAAAAATTCGAAAGTTTATTGGGTCTATGCCGGTCGTTTTATAAATATTAAATAACCCCTTTCTAGGTAAGCATAACCATCCAAAATGGGTTCAATCCTGAGCTCAGAAAATATGGGAGAGGTGGCGGAAAACGAATTGTTGAAGAGATTGACGGGGAAGAACCCTCTGAACAGCAATGAACCATACTGGAACAAGCTGTTTTCTTTCAATTTTCTCATCGATCAACGGTCTAGGTTTGTGGTACTTTGTTCTGAATCAAAGTTACTGGGTTCAGAACTGGGAATCTAAAGTTCAAATTATCATTTTTAAGTGTCCAATGTTTTTTTTAGGAAATTACAAAAGGTGTTTCTCGATCAGGCAAAGCCGTTGCTGGAAGAATTAATCCACAACAACCGCGAAACTGACAATTTCTCCACGCTCGTCCGGGTCTGCGTGCGCCGATGTGCGGAGTTGGAAGTGTCTGTCAAATGCGAAAAGTAAAAACATAATTCGACCCAAATTGAAAACATTTATTTTTCAGCAAAATTTTTGTATGGCAAGCTACCAATGCTCTGCTTGTCATCCGCTACATTGTCATTTTTCTGGCACAACGACTTTCTCCGGCCGAATTGGCACACATTTTTGGCCAAAATAGTCCGGATCTTGGATCTTTGACTTCAGAGGAGTCACTTGCTCAACAATTGGCCAAGGCTGACCTGGACGATGAGGCTGACCTTGACAATTTGGACAGTGCGGCCGAGCACTTCCTCGTTATTCTTATGGACATTCTTACTCGGATTCAAGTCAAGTCCGTTTAGATTTATTTTTTATTTTTATTATTATTATTTTAATATCATTTCAGTCAAATTTCACTTCAACTTCATGCTGAAACCATTCGAGTTCTGTTGTCACTGCTTAGCACTCAACTTTACGAGGAATGTGTTTCAGAGAATTCGGAATTTTTGAGATTGCTAATGACCAAATTGTATGGCGTGCCCAAATCCGAATGACCAAAGTGGATCCGATCATTTTCAGACGTGCTCAGAGTGGCGATTTGGTGTGTGTTCTGCTTGAGAATTTTTTATACCACCACAGTGAAGAATTGGACGAGTGCGGCGGGGGAGGGGGAAGTGCAGGGACGGGACGACGGAAGAGTTACAGTGAAAGTTTGGTGGTATCGCTGTGGACAAGTCTGCAGAAGAGTCTGGCTTTCGGGCCCGAGGAAGACGAAGAGTGGGGCGACAAGTTCCCGGCCCAAACTCTGTCCTCGCTAAGCCTTGCCTTGCTGTTAGCTCTGGTCTACTATCCATCATATGAACAGAGAGCCAATGCCTACAAGCAGATGTTATCCATTTTCCAAAATGCCCAAGGTTGGATCGAAGAACTTTGATCGCGGAATTTGTTGGGTTTAAGGATATACGGTCAAAAATTGGGAGAGAGGAGGGATTAAACTTGATTTGGAATTTCGATTAATCTTTTACGAAAAATACTTTTGTCTCTCCATTTCCAGAGGTGTCTTCACTCGCCAATCTTGAAGCTAGCTTCAAGCTGGACTTTACCCAACTCTACAACCGACTATGCGCAACCATCCACCAGGAACGAATGCCGCTACTTTTTCTTTATCTTTTGATGCACAACAACATCGGATTTCGCAACTTTGTACTGTCTCGCATCAACCTCGAGCAACTCGTACTGCCCATTATTCGAGTCCTTTATGACGGAATGTGCTCGACCGGTACGAGTTGGACTTGTTTAAAAAATTTTCTTATGCATTATTTTATTTTTTAAGAGAAATCATCCTCCACTTCGTCTTCCCCAAAACACTCGCGCTCCCAGCAATGCAACGTGCTCCACACCCACCAGACTTACCTGGCTCTGATTGTGTTACTGATGCTTAGCGAAGATGACTTTTTCAAGAAAGTAATCCACGAAATGGTTGGTCACATCGATCATTTTAACATAAGCTTGCTCTTTTTTTTGAATTTGTTTCAGACCGTCAGAAACATCGATTGGTACCAACCTGACCGGGCTCCATTGACAGAGATAACCCTAGGCGGTCTGATCGTTCTTGTATTCGCCAAGACCATTCAGATTAATACAATCCGAATTCGAGTACCATCCCCAACAAACCTTCATTTTATTTTTAAATTTCCGATGGTTCAGGATCGTTACTTCCACATGAACTCGCTGGCCACCCTCGCCAACCTCGCCTCTTGCTTCAAACAACTCTCGCCTTTGGTATCCCAAAAGCTCATCGGATTGCTCGAGGTCCAATTTGTATTTTTTTTAACAAAAAATGCTGATTTCCAATTTATATTCAGACAATGACCCGACGGCATAGCAAATTGATCCGATTGTTGCGAGAACATGCAGAACGAGAACCAGAACAGAAAAATGATGAGAAGGAAGAACTGCAAAAAGAAGTAATGGAAAACGAACAGATTGAGCAACAACAACAGAATGAAGGCGATGATTTGGTGATAAACACAAATATATTTGATAACAATAATAGAAAAAGGCATTTTAGCACAGGGACATTACGGCTCTGGAGGAAGGCATCAGAACGGTGCTCGGTTGGTATTTTTATATTTATTGTCAATTGTACTTTTTCGGGAGAGTATTTGGCAGTGACAGCCATTTAATGAGGATAAGGATATTTGACTGAAATTATTCATTGATTCTTATTTTTTTATTTCTTTAAAACAAAAATTTATTTTTTCAGTTTATACCTTACCATAGCCTTCTTACGGAAATTGACCAAATTTTTGCCTTTGGAGAGAAAAAATTTTCGAAAATTTTTTCAAAAAAATTTAACAGGGGGATCCTTTTCATTTTTTTTTTGGTTTTGGCGTTTCGGGGGGGGGGGAAATTCCCCCTCTGCCCCCACCTTGTTACGCCCCTGCTTGCTAGGCCCGGCCAGAAAAAAAATTTGGGGGAGGAATCATCTTTTTAAAGGAAATTTGTCACTTTATCTTCAAATTTTTCAAAAAAAAATCCTTCAAAAAATTTAAACGGGAAGGAACCCTTTTCATTTTTTAGTCTTGACATTTCGGGAGGGGGGGGGGATGGGGAGAATCCCCCCTTCCCTACTGGCTACGGATCTTAGCCTTACTCTGAAAATTAAGATGACGGTTTTTGGTTCAGAGATTATCAACGCGTGTCTATGCCACAACTTGCGCAACAACCCAGATCTAATCTACACCATTCTCTACAAACGTGCTCTATTCGAGAACTATCACCAGCATCCGATGTTCCAGGACTTAGTTTGGAATGTCTACACGGTTCGTCTAGAAATTTGCACCAAATTTTATTTTATTTTCCTCATCAGGTGATCAATCACTTCACCGCCAAAATGGACGTCTCTAACACCAATCACCCTTCAGAAGTGGTGGTGAATAATGCATCGGTGACTGATATTTTGGAGGCAATCAAAAAGATTGCAATCGAATGGCCCAGTGATAGGCTGAAGAAGTTCCCGGAGTTGCGCTTCAAATACATCGAAGTAAGACCTTTTTGATCCGGGAACAGGCTATTCAGCGCTGGAAATGTTTTATTTCTGGTGGAATTAAAAATTCGGGCAGCCGTTTGAAAATCAGAGTTAGGATTTTTAATTTTCATTAAATTGGACCTTTGTTTCAGCGGCACAGGGAAAATACAATTTTTTCCAGACTTCGTAAAGACAGGAAGAAATTTCGAGATTTTAGATACTTTTCTTAATAAAATTGGTTATTATTTATTTTTCGCTTAAACGAGTTGTTTTAGATATAAAAAATTCCCTATAAGAAGAATGACGGGGGTCCCGATAGAAATCATAGGAGAAAAGATCGATATTTCTAAATTCATTTTTCTTTCCTTTTCTCCCTAGTTGGGGCTCAGCCCTCTGGCGACGGAC
>LDKF01001648.1:0-15639 GCA_001026735.1 Rotylenchulus reniformis
AGGGGGTCCATGGGGGAGGGGGTCCAAATCCCATTTTGATGAGTTTTATAAAGAATTTCACTTTATTAGGAGTTGCCGGCGGTCCCGATAGGGGCCGCCGGAGAAATTTTTGAAAATTTGGTATTTATTATTTCTTAAGAAAATTGACCAATTTTTCGATTTTTCTTTCCCTCATGGGGGGCTGCCCCATTCCCCTCTCCCAGAATTTTTTTTTTGTGACGTCTCTGACTCCGGATTTTTCGGAACTGAACTTACTGTGCCCGCTTTTGTCTTCGGTGCCCAGGATTTCTTCAACATGATAGGAGATGACCAGTAGAAACAAACCGATCAAGTATTGACAGGGGACCTGTTTAAATAAAAAAAGTATGAAAAATCCTGGAATTTTAAAAAGAAAATATTTACCATCCAAGATTTCCGTCGTCCGATGCGCCGAAAATACAAGGAGTCCACAATGGGAGCCCAGAGCAATTTCATACTAAAAATAAAATTATTGAGGATTGAAAAATCCATTTTCTGGCTTCGAAAAACCTGAATGGCCAATAGGCAAATGAGAAAACTGCTTGTTGGGCATAAGTGATCTCTTTGGATTGGAGAATCAATGGTATCGCGGAGATAAGACCCAGTGGGACACCCTTAAGAGGGGAAAAGCTAAGGATTTCTTTACAGTGAAAAACCTGAAGTAGGTAAAGTAACAACAGCAGGAGGATGGAACCGAAATCGTCCCGCAACTCGGTACGCATCCGCCGGATCCATGTCAGCGGGCGATTGAGGGCAAACTGAAAAAATAAAAAAGTGAATAAAATTAGCAAGAAATTATCGTAGGATAAGAAGCGTAAAAATAGCAAATAAGGTGGGGTTTGAATAGAGAATAAGGTGATGATTCAATTTTTTTCAAATTTTTGTAAGAAAAATTTGGATTTCCATTCTGTGAACACCTCTGGCTCAGTTTTGCGCTTTTGTNTTGTCCGTGGTGATGCCCGCGTTGATCAACTTCAGGTCCGTCATGCCATCCGTGGCCGCGAACGCTATCTGAAATTGAGTAAAAATCATTTATCAATTTCTCGTTAAATTAAGGGAATGGAGGAGTATTTTGGCAAAGAGTTGAAGATAAAAAAAAGAAGGAAAAAATTTGTCAAATTCGGATTTATAAACCAATTTTCAATTTCACGACCCACCTCCCTCCTTTCTCATCATGTGGAGGTGGCAATTTTTTGAATTACAAAATCCTATATGTATGTTCCGCCACTAATTATGAAACACATCCCCCTTTGATAAACCATGAATAAATGTTCGTTTAATCATATTTCAAAATTTTATGATTAATAAAAAAATTGCAAATTAGAGAATGGATTATTTTATTTAAAAAATGATTTTATTGTGCCATCTTTCAAAGTGGGAAAATCCTTTTGTTGAGGACAAATTCCCGTGAAGCAATGATGGTGCCAATTTACGCATTATGAAACGCCTGCAGAACCCATTTGACGCGAGTTCTGAGGAGCTGGAATGCGTTGCGAAAATAAAACACGAGGTGGAATCGAACCGTGCCTATTTAAAATTTACAACTAATGATGATAACCACTATACCACGCAGGATTGGACAATCGTGTTTAAAGCGAAGAATAAGCAATTAAAAAATATTTAAAATTCAAAGGGAATGAAGGCCAACAAAATACTAAGAGTATTTGATCAGGATCAGCGATTTGTGGCCAAATATATTAAAAAGGTCTTAATTTGCCCTTAAAAATAAATAATTTTAAAAAATTTTGCCCACCTTTCCAGTGAGCAGAACAATCACCATGATCAACATGGGCTTTAGGCACAGAATTCGGACCAATATTGTGTAGGTATCGAACACGCCCAGGGACAGCTCGTCTTCCTCTGGCGGCGGATGCTCTTTTTGCGCTGTACCATTTTCGATTTTTCTGTAATTTTTAATGAAAATATAAACAAATTATTTTGTAAAAAATTTCTTTTACGTTTGTTGTGCTGAAGGCATCGAATGGTCAATTTCATGTTTGAAGATAAACACCAATGTTGTGGTGACCAGAAACACAATGCCCCAGAAGAAGACGAACCCTTAAGGGAAAATTCATCAAAAAAAGTTTTTAACCGAAAAAATCAGTGCTGTATGATTAAATTAACAAACAATTTTGTAATTTATTTAATTGAACTATCCAAATATAGCTAACCAAAAAGCTAAATATAAAAGAAAACCCTAACCTATTATGGGGTCCAAAAATATTATCAATGAAAAAAACCAAGTCCAAAATTATGGTATTAAGGGTCCAACTTCGTTCACTGATGATCATGTTTAGGAGACCTAAGGCTTTTAACACCCAATTTTTGTGGCTGGTGTAACGGCGACTGAAGAAAGGAGGAAAGGAAGAACAAGTTTCTTCTTCCTTCCCCCCATTCTTCTCTTCCTATCCAAACATCAATGCGCGGGTGGTAGGACGGGGATGGGTCCCGAAGATAAATTGTTGTTTTGTTCTTCTTCTTATTCCCCCGTTCTCTCTTCCTTTCTTTGCTTCTTTTCTGCTGCCAAAATTATTAATTGCGGACGGAAGAATGGAGGCTACCGGGGAGAAGGGAACTTATCCAGAAATTTCAGCATATGGCCTTGACTACTTGATGTCCCAAGACCCAAGACAATGAATGTCAAAAGGATTAATATATTCCACATGTTGGAACTTAATCATATGTTTTTTTTGGAGAAGAGGGGGGGGGGTATTAGGATCATCGCCAGAATAGGGTTTAGGATATTAGCTTTTCTAACAATAAAATTTCGAATCATTCTGAATATTTCTAAAACAATCTGTCCAAATTTCCTCCTCCCTTTGGGTTAATTATCCTAGCCAAATGCTTTCTGTGAGACCCAAAACACTTCAACAATCTCTATTTGGATGACCCAATTCGTCGTTCCCCGCGGCAAATTGGGGCACTAACCCATAACACTTTCCCTGTGTGGATGATGCCATGGAAATTTGGACGGCGGAAATAGAACTCGGATAGGGGTGACCAATTGGCCATAAAATTTGTTGGTTTCGGACTCATCTGCCCCAAAGCCAAACACAGATTTGCGTCATTCCAAGGGACAAGGAACGAACTTTTGCCTATTTAGACCGAACAAATTTGGCCCAATTTCCCAATGCCTGCGGGATTTTTCGGAGGCGAAATGGCCACGTTTCCCCGAGCTCTGCTGGTCCTGATCTCTGCATCTTGTTTCCTTTTAACCCTCCCTTTGGAAACGCTGGAAAGGGACTTCAGTAAGTTGGAAGATTTTTTGGGATTTGGATAGAATTGGGAACTACCAATAAAAAGATTTTTGTTAGAAATATCATAATTAAAATTAAAATAAACTAAAAAATGTTTAAATTTTTTAAAGGTAGCTTAATTACATGAAAAAAATATATAAATTACTGTCTTAACTCTTAATTTAGAAGACAACTGCAAATCGGAAAAGTTGCGAGAGATCATTTTGGAGACTATCGGAATATATCCACATCAGTACAGCTACCAGGCCAGGTAAGAAAAAGAAACGAAAAAGCTCTGTTAAGACGAATTTTTAGACATATGAAACAGGTGGCGGAAACCCGGTTCGGCAACTGGTGGAGTGCCGTGATAATCAGCGAAAGAGGGGGCTATGGGATGAGTGCGATCTACGACCAACACCAGAACACAAGGTCCCCTTCCCGAAAAAATTTAATTCAAAAAGTTTAAAACAATTGCAGTTGCGAAATAATGCTGTTCGACACATTCTACTGGCTTGGAAGGACCTGCTAATTGGACGAAAAATAGCTAATTTTCTATCAATGTAAAAAATATTGTATTGTGAATTTTGAAACTAGTCTAAAAATAAATAAAATTACCGTCAAATTCGATCAGTCCTTTGTTTTGGGGAACGGAGCGAAACCATTTGTTGGCAAACTCCTTGGACTGGAGGGTCAGAAAGACGACATTTCCGAGGAAAAAGCCGACGGTTTGGCCCACAACATTGCACCTGTGAAGAGAAAATAAATTATTTAAATAAAAAGGAATGCTAGATAACACCGAATTCTGAAATTTATTATCGAGAGGTTAAGTTAAGCCTTAAAAATTTAGTTTTTTTACGTGGATGCATATCCGACATTCTTGCGTGACAGCATTGTCAGGGCCCATCCGTCCACCGCAATGTCCTGGGTGGCGGCCAGAAAGTTCAGTGGCAGGAAAATGCACATCAATAGCCATACATTCGGAGGAAGTTCTGAAAAAGAAATTAGGCCAAATTCAGAGCAATGTTTATTAGGTCCGGACAGGGGCGTAACAAGGGGGAACTCTCTTCCCGAAATGTCAAGACCAAAAAAATCAACAGGGTCCCCCTGTTAAAAATTTTTTTTGGAAAAAATTTTACTCGGCCGGGGATCCCCTCCCCCCATTCCAGTGGCGTACCCAGGATTTTTCCATGGGGGGGGGGCGGGTCCACACACTCAAATTCTTNGGCTGCCCCATTCCCCTCTCCCAGAATTTTTTTTTTGTGACGTCTCTGACTCCGGATTTTTCGGAACTGAACTTACTGTGCCCGCTTTTGTCTTCGGTGCCCAGGATTTCTTCAACATGATAGGAGATGACCAGTAGAAACAAACCGATCAAGTATTGACAGGGGACCTGTTTAAATAAAAAAAGTATGAAAAATCCTGGAATTTTAAAAAGAAAATATTTACCATCCAAGATTTCCGTCGTCCGATGCGCCGAAAATACAAGGAGTCCACAATGGGAGCCCAGAGCAATTTCATACTAAAAATAAAATTATTGAGGATTGAAAAATCCATTTTCTGGCTTCGAAAAACCTGAATGGCCAATAGGCAAATGAGAAAACTGCTTGTTGGGCATAAGTGATCTCTTTGGATTGGAGAATCAATGGTATCGCGGAGATAAGACCCAGTGGGACACCCTTAAGAGGGGAAAAGCTAAGGATTTCTTTACAGTGAAAAACCTGAAGTAGGTAAAGTAACAACAGCAGGAGGATGGAACCGAAATCGTCCCGCAACTCGGTACGCATCCGCCGGATCCATGTCAGCGGGCGATTGAGGGCAAACTGAAAAAATAAAAAAGTGAATAAAATTAGCAAGAAATTATCGTAGGATAAGAAGCGTAAAAATAGCAAATAAGGTGGGGTTTGAATAGAGAATAAGGTGATGATTCAATTTTTTTCAAATTTTTGTAAGAAAAATTTGGATTTCCATTCTGTGAACACCTCTGGCTCAGTTTTGCGCTTTTGTTTATGTTCCTTCTCCTCCTCTGTGTAGTAGAAGCCAAGATGGGCTCCAGAGGCGTCAAAGTTGGCCTCGTGGGCGAGCAGGTCCTCAAGATGGCCATCCTTCCTGTAACACTCGCCGTCGTCGACGAAATTGTTGGTGTTGGCCTCAGCGTCGCCGTCGTCCATATCACCGGCGGTGGGGGAGGAAGTGCGTCGCTCTCGCTGTTGCCTGTGCTCTTGCAGGAGAGGCTCTCTCGCCCTGCTGCCATTCCGGCGTCTGCTGGTCATCGCCGCCGGTGATAGCGACTCGGAGGGGCGGAGACCGGAGAGGAGCGAGCGATTTGGAGGCCCAACAACAATGTGATGATAATAATCGAAGCAAAAGAACAATAATCCCCGCCGATAAAGATTACGGAATGAGGGAAGTTAAGGACTGCGATAAGGAAAAGGGGGATGAGTAAGTCAGAACTCGCGGAGAAATTTCGGACGGATCATGCACATAAGCGGATTAAAAATGTAAGATAGGCTCAAAATACGAGCAATAAAATATAGACACTAGGAAAATATTTTAAAAATGATAAGTATAGTAAAACTAACAGTTAATGAAATATAGAATGTAGTATAAGGAGACGAGGAACGTACAAGGATGGAGGGAAACCAGAATAAATTCAGAAAAATTACCAAATTCCTTAATGAGGTGAAAAATATTGAAATTTTCTGAGGCAGCCCCTATTACAGTAGATATGCCGGTATCTTATGTTAGACTTGAATTAATCTATTTAAATTTTTTTTTATCTAACAAGGTAACGCGTCGGAAAACGAACTTTTTTCAATTCATTTCTCGATCGCCCTTTGAATTTTTTTTATTTAAAATGAAAAAAACACATTCAAAAATCAAAACTTCTCGAATAAATTAGGTAGTAAACAGTAAACATTCAAACCAAAAGATTTTTTTCCGGAAAAGAATGATACATAGTGTAGATGATGATTAACGTTGAGGTTTTTAAAAATTATTAAAAATTGACAAACGATTTTTAAATTTTATTTTACAAAACAAAACGTGTAAATCATGGAATTATGCATCCGCCACGTTGTCTGCTATACACTTTTTCTCCTTTTTATGTTCTTTTCTTCCACGTGCAATTGGTAAGAGAACAAAAATGATTTCAAGCAATTCGTGTCGAAACATTTTTCAAATTGCATTCAAACCAACTCACTTTTTCTTTGTCGGACTTGCGCTGCTGTTCCTCCTTTTCTCGCAATCGTTGCGGTGCAACCACAAATGCACTTGGCACAACTTGTTGCTTTTTTCCATTTTGTTGGTTCATTTCCTGTTGGTTCTGATACGTCTTGCCGTTGTTGTGCTGCTCGTCGGAAACCGATTCATCAGTTCGCGCAAATTCGGGTTTTCTGTTGCTGTTGGAATCCGATTCCGATCCGTCGAATGTCGGACTTTGTCGGGGTTCTGTCCGGCCCGTGGCACCATCTTCGGGGTGCACGGAGACCATGTTTTGCTTTAAAAATTGCGCAAAATTTAAATGGACAAAACGGACGGTCCTTTTGGGACAAACTTAACGGGTCTCCCCCAAATCCTCACCACAGTAATTTGCACCTATCTTTTTTTAGAAACAATTTTATGAAATTATCTTTAAATCAAACGATAGAGCTTTAAACTCCATTAAATTTTGTTCAATTTGGCCAAGTAATTAAAAAGCTAAAGCCTAAAATGGATTTTTGGCCATTTTTACAGCATTTTGGCCATAGCTTTTTAATTACTTGGCCAAATTGAATAAAATTTAATGGGCTTGTAGCTCTGTTAAGGCTCTATCATTTGATAGAAAAATATGGTGATGAATTGGGTTGACACCAAAACAAAGATATTTTTGGGACAATTCAATCAGCTGAAATGGGCACAAAGTCCACGGGAAGTGGAGACTGAGAAAAAGATGAGCCAAAATTGGACAAGTGATCTAGTGATCTTGTCACAACTCTGGTGACCACGAGTGATCAATCACCATCGACCACCCGCTGATCGGACAAGCAATGATCGATGGATGGAACGGTCTCACCGATCACGCTTTGCGCACGCGACTATCGGATGATCTGGGAGAGGGAGCGAAGGGTCAAAAGCACGCGAAATTTGAGCCGAAAAGGGGAAATCGAGTGGTGCAGTGGATTTTAGGCTATATTGGTGGGCCTGAGTTCAAATCCAGGAGGGAGGGGAATTTTGCCCCAAAATTATAAATTTTTTTTGATTATTTTATAAGCGATAGTTCAGGGGAAAATTCCTCATATTTTGAAATTTTCGCGGGATTTTACAGGTTGAGCGAAAAAGGGCCATTGGAGAGGAGGGCATCAAGGGTTTTTTGAACAAAAATTGCTTCAATCAATTTATGGAGAATAAGTCGAGGGTGCCCTGAAAAAATTATCATCCCTGCTGGTGTAGAAATTTTTGTCGAAAACCCCCTTGGTTTTCAACAAAAATCGATTTTTAGCAAAAATTGGTGTGGTTTGCCCCGTTTTCGCGGGATCCTCCTCCTCCCAATGATCCTCCCAACCAAAAAGGATCTTCTTCATGTATACATAAGAGGCGACTTGTTCAGAGGCAAAAAACAATGAATCCACTCGCGTTTTGTCCGGGAAAATCACAAAAAAAAATTCGTTAAAATTATTTAAAAAATTATTTCTTAAAGAAATCGGAGGAACAATGGAACCATTCGTTCGGAAGAAAGAATAAAAATGCTTTCTATTGTTTTAAAAATTCACAAAGGCTAAAAGCTAAGGATCGCGAAATAATTTCCGATTAAAATTTTTTCATAGCTCGGGGTACTGTAAAAAAGTAAAACGGCAAAAAATCATTAAAACGCGCAATTCCGAAGTTTTTTGAACACTCGAAAAATTTCCCTGTTAGGAGATCTAAAAAATCGAAAATATCACCAAAACTCGCCTGAGAGTGATCAGAAAATTCGGGATGTGGCAAAAATCCGAACTTCTTAACCCTCCAAAATGTCCATTTTATTACAAAGGCTCATTGGTGAAATAAATTTTTGGGGGGAAAAAGAAATTGGTTGGAATAATCCATTTAATAACTTATACGTATTTGATCCAAAAGTACGGGATGGTACGGGAAAAATCCCGGAATTCTAATCCCTATGGGGGCGAACTGTTCCATTTTCGCCATAAAATGCGCTCATTTTGGCGGATTTTGCTGCGCATGAATGGGTCTCTCCCCAGTGAATGGATGATCAATCGGGGAATTGTTCCTTCCGCTGTTTGTGTTTACGATCAGTCACTCCCCCCCCCCCCATCCCGGGCCCGATCCGGAACAGATCAGTGCTGATCTGATCTGTTCCGATCATTTTGTTGTTGTTCCTTCCCTCTCGACATCATTCATTGCACATATTGTGGTACAACCAGCTGGTTGTTCCCGCGCAAGAACGATGCAAAAACACCAATTGGGCCAGGAAAACACGGGGACAATGTTCATTTTTCGGTGAAAAACAACATTTTTGGCCAATTTCTGCTACTCTCTCTATTGAAAGGAGTCAAAAACAATAGATTAAGACATGTTTTATCCGGAAAAGTTGGCCAATTTGATCCAAATTATGTCAATTGCTCAGAATCGGGGTATCCATGGACCCAAGGGGGACCAAAGGGATTGGTATTTAGAAGAAATTTGGGACAATTTTGTTGTGTCCTTGGTCTGGGGTTCGAAGATATGGGATTTGGCATTATGACCTTTTTCACGTGTGACCATTTCCCCCATCCCATTGACTATAAATATTCCTCTGTTTCCTTATTCCCCACCATTCATTCCTGCCATTTCCAGTGTTCCCTCCCTCCGCGACCATTGTCCCTTTATTGATTAATAAATCTATTTGTGACTGTTGCATCGGACACAACAGTTAATTGGCGCAGTCAGTGAAAAGTGCAAAAATACCAGGGCTTGGATTTTTGCAATCTACAAATCGTCCACTGCTTTTAATACCCGGGCTGGGGTTAAAAGCATCAACAAATCGTCGGATAATTTTCAATACCCGGGCTGGGGTTGAAAATTTTTGCTTTCAATACCCGGGCTGGGATTGTTAGCTCTACAATCGTCGTCGACTGCTATTCAACACCCGGGTTGGGGTTGAAAGCACATTACTTACAATACCCGGGCTGGGGTTGTAAGTTCTACAGATATCTTCGGTTCCAATAACCCGGATTGGGGTTGGACATTTTTTTCTTCTTAATATCCGGGCTGGAGTTAAGAAGCGAGGATGACGACAAATCAGCAGGTGGACATCAAAGCAAAAACGGGCAAAGGACCGGGCCCATTCACGGAAGGAATGTCATGGGATTCCTGGGCCGAAAGATTCGAATTCTTCATCAAGCTCCGCGAGATCACCGATCCGGAAATGAAGAAACTCCTACTGTTCACCGAAATTGGACCCATCTATGAGGAGTTGCGGAGCATGGCACAGCCTGATGATGTGCGGACTATGACGCTGACCGATATTATGGCATTAATGGCGGATCGCTACGGAGAGACAAAATCGATCGCCGCCAAGCGTCACGACCTTTTCGCCGCCCGACAGCAGCAGGGACAAAGCATCAAGGACTTCTCCATTCAACTGCGAGGCCTGATTGCAAAGGCAGAATGGGGGAAGGACAGCATCGACATGTGCCTGTGTGCACTGTTCATCAACGGATTGTCCAGCGACTCCATCAGAGCGGAATTGATCAAAAAAGGTGATCAGCAGATGAAGTTTAAGGATGCAGTGGAGATTGCCGTCCTGCTGGAGCAGTCCGATGTTGACGCACATGCCATCGGCTCGAACAGCATGAAAGCCGATGTGGCTCGAGTTGCAGCACCAAAAAGGGGAGGAGAAAGGCCAAAGCCAAGCTTCCCGAAGCCCAACAATTCGAAGCCGAACAGTTCGAAGCCATGCTTCAGATGCGGTCAGACAGGGCATTGGGCCAACAACTGCCCCAACAGGAATTCCACTTGTGATAAGTGCGGCAAAAGAGGGCATTGGGCAGTCGTGTGCAACTCAAACGTGGCGAATGGTCAAAAAGGAGATCAAAAGAAATTGGGAAAATCCTGGAAGAAGCCAAATGTGGGCAGTGTCAGCAAAACAAAGGAATTGATCAACGGGATTTCCGTGCCACCCAGCATGGTTGAACTGGAAGTGCACAACGGAAGGGCCAAGTTCGAACTGGACAGCGGTGCAAGCGTTTCACTGATCAGCGAAAGGGACTGGAAACGCATTGGGAAGCCTAAAATGGAGCCGGCGCAGGGATTGCTCGCCTATGGAGATGTTCCCATCGACGGGATTCTTGGCCAGGCTGAAGTACAGGTGGCTTACCTGGAAAAGAAATGCACCATACAGATGTACGTGATCAGAAAATCGACCTGAATCGCGCATTCGGCATTGGATCTGTGCAAAAGCAATCCAGCAAAAAGGATTTGGAAGCGGTACTTCAAAAACATTCCGAGGTTTTCCGGGATGGACTGGGCAAGTGCGCCAAGCGGATATCGCTAAAGTTCAAAGATGGAGTGCAGCCAAAGAGATGCAAACCGCGACCTGTACCATTCGCCCTTCGCCAAGAAGTTGAAAAAGTTCTTGAAAATTGGCAAGCGGAAGGGGTTATCGAGCCCGTCGAGACCAGTGACTGGGCGACACCGCTTGTGATCGTACCAAAGCCAAATGGAAAGTTGAGGCTTTGTTGTGACTACAAAGTCACCGTGAACCCATGGTTGGACATCCACCAGTACCCACTCCCTCGACCGGAAGAATTGTTCAGTGTGCTCAATGGGGGCCAGAAATTCACCAAAGTGGACCTGAAAGAAGCCTATCTGCAGTTGCTGTTGGACGAGCAGGCAAAGAAGTGCTTGACAATCTGCACCCATAAGGGCCTGTACCAGTTTACACGGCTTCCTTTTGGCGTTGCGTCAGCACCTGCCATCTTTCAGCAGGTCATGGAGGACATTCTACAGGATCTGGAAGGAGTCGCCGTTTATCTGGACGACATCCTCATCACGGCACCCACTGATGCGGAACATCTTCAACGCATTTCCCTCGTCCTACAGCGGTTGGGCGAGAGCGGACTACGAGTAAAAAAGGAAAAATGTGAATTTATGAGGGACAAGATTGAATATTTGGGACATGTGGTAGACAAAAACGGGATTCACACGTCGCCTGAAAAGGTTGCAGCGATCAAAAAGATGCCAGCACCACAGAATCTGAAGGAATTGCAGTCATTCCTGGGGATGGTGAACTATTACGGGAAGTTCGTTCCAGCGATGGCGACTATCTCGGAACCCTTGAATGAGCTGCGGAGAACCGGGTCAAAGTGGTATTGGGGACGTGAACAGCAGGAAGCCTTCGAGCAGATCAAGGAAAGACTGTCTTCGAGCGAAGTGCTAGTTCATTATGATCCCGAGAAACCGCTGTACTTGGCCGCGGATGCTTCGGATTATGGCATGGGAGCTGTGCTGTTCCACAAGGACGCCAAAACCGGGAAGGTTGGCGTGATCGCATATGCATCCAAGACGCTGAACCCAGCTGAAAGGAACTACGCCCAAATTGAAAAGGAGGGACGATCCATCATTTTTGGGGTAGAGAAGTTCAACCAGTACCTGTACGGCCGCAAATTCGTCTTGCAGACTGATCATGAGCCGTTGAAGAAAATCTTTGGACCCAAAGGTGAACTTCCCATCGTGGCAGCGAGAAGACTCCACAGATGGTCCTTGATTCTGATGAACTACGATTTCGAGAGTCTCCTTTTTGTTGAATCCAGACATCTACCACTTGGCCTCGTGGTAGATGTCTGGATTCAACAAATTTCAATGGGACAAAGCTGATCCGATCCAGATCATTAAACACAAAAAATTCTGATCAGAAAATCCTCTAAATATTGTGGATGACTCGGACCATTTGGATTTGGATTGGAACAAGGAACAAGACTGGATTCCAGATGACTGTTGAGGCCCATAGTACACCCCTGCTCTGGGCCCATGCCCACAAGATCAAATGCTATTTCTGATCAGTGTGCCCCAATTGATCAATCAGGAAGCCCTTTTCGGTCCCGATCAGCAGGGCTTCCTGATCACTCCGGACCCGGACCATCTTTTTTTCGTCCTTTCAATTGTCTCTCCCCCGCCGATCGGACCAAATGAGCAATGAAAACACACAATGAATGTGTTCTTTTCTTCCCAATCGCCGCCGATCGGGGACAAAGGAAGGAAGGAAAAAGAAGGATCAGTGGGGAAAATGTTAGAGGGAATTGCGCAAAATTTGGGGGACAACAATGGACTGATCGGAGTGATCGGAAGAGGAGGAGGAAGGGGTGGCGGGAGTCGGGAGGATGGAATTGTTTCCCGATCAGCAAAACTCCGATCACTTATTATTTTGATCAGCACAATCAGTTGATGGACCCATTATGAAGTTATATTTGTGACAAAATGGCGAAAACAATGTACAGAGGAGGAGGAGAGGAATTCGGGACCGGACACGTCAGGGACCAAGTCGGTCTTAGGGGGAGGGAAGTCTAAAGTTGCGGAAAAAAATCAAATGAAAAATTGATCTGTAAAGTTGAAGAGTTCGTAAGTTTATCCCATGGGAGCCATGGGAAAAGCGAAAATTTGGTACCTAGAGGCAAGAAATATTACAAATAAGCCCCATTAGGGCATGGAAGAAATCCGAATTTTGACTGTTAGGGCACAAAATCTGGCCTTGGAAATTGGAAGTTACAGAAAATTAATCTCTAGAATTGGAAAACTAATGTTCGAGCTCAAAAATCTCGAATTTTAGGTCTTGATCTGATCAATAGGGACTTTTCAGGGATGAATCTCTGAAAATTGGCCAATTTTTGAATTTTCAACCCTGAACAAAGAATTTGGGCATAGCGAAAGGTTTTCCCCAAAATTATTGCGACGAATGCCCTGGGGCGATCCAGACAGGCAAATCGATCGGGAGGGAAGGGAGGAGAATGCTTATCTGATCGGATCGGATCTGATCGGCTGATCCGGGATCCATCGCAGCACACCGACCGACTGAGTCAAACGAACGCGGATCCCCATTGCTTATCATTCACCAAAGTCATTCGTCGGCTGAAAATCCATCGGAAAATCCACAAAAATCACCGAAAATTTTTCCATATCAACCCCTATAAAATCACACCCCTAACCACCGAGAAATCTCCAGGCAAAATTTCTTTAAAATTAATCGGAGAGAACGCCAAATTAAACGAAAAAAATCATTAGGAAATTAACAGGCCAAAAAATCTAATAAGAGAATTTCAGAAAATTGTAAAAATTCTGAGGAAAAATTATGACAAGGCCTATAAAAACTAACCTATGTACTTAATATCATCCGAAAAGACGCACCATAAATCTCCAGATTTCTTGGGAATCGACCATTTTGGGCAAAAAATTTTCAAAAAATGATTTGGTGTCAATAATTTTGCTCGAAATGATCCAGGGAGGTCGAAGCCCATTTTTGGCCAATTTTTGGCACCACACTCATTTTCGGTCCACAATCTCAGATTCCGGCGGGAATGCTCAGCGCCTTGGATGCGCAGCCGATTCCGGATGCAAATCCCGCCTCAACACCGTCGCCACCGCCGGAGCAGCGGATGAGCGCGGAAGAGAGCGCATGGGTGGGGCGGATGCGCGCGCACCGCCTGTTCCGCACGCACCCCGAGCACGCCACCGATTTTGATCTGATCCGGTGGGCCACGGCATACGGGTAAGTGCCAGGCACCCGTGGGATCGGCGGACATCATGAAAGGCACGCGGTGTCCAAATGGGGACGACGCAGCTTCCGGAAAAAGACGCACATTGCAGTACGCATGCGCTGGTGTGGCAGCGTGCGCGGTTCCACAACGTTTAAGGGCGCCTTTGTTCTGCTAAATTTAGTGCTAGCCCCATGTCATGGTGGAGTAACGCTTCTGGGCCCTTGCCAAGAGATCGTTCGCTTTGCTCTCTAGAGACACCTTTTTCCCGAGGAAAAGGACCAGAGGCGGCCGGGGGACGATCCCAGCGTCTTCCGCGATTAGATCTCGGCTGCTCTACCAACTGAGCTACGCCCGCCTCTAGAGTGCTCGGCTAATAGATCTCTTTTTGCTTCTTCCATTAAGGGGCATGCTCCTCCCTTACGGTGGTAAATGATAAGCATGGGCAACATGATCGCGAATAAATGGGATTCATTTACGGATTCATTGCCTTCAAAATATACAGTATCCCAATCTTGTTAATGCGACCATTCGCACATCTACGGAATGGCACATCGTTGCGTTTCGCAAGATTAAAAATTCGCAGGAGTGACAAATTTCTACCCTTCAGATTTAAGCAAAAGTGTGCAAAACTCGTATACGCACAATGCATTCCATTTTATTTTGAGACCCATGCAGGCGGTCAATTCGGGTAGAAATCGCGCACAATTTATACATGCAAGCGTAATTTATGGTTCCAGCAGTACACTCGCAGTTATTTCGCACGGAACGCATGCGCATATGCATGCAACGCGTGCACACCCCCGATTCTCCTTTGCGGTCCTCAAATTTCCCTAAAGCGATCCTGCTTCGTTCGCTTGCTTTCATGCACTAAACGATGTACAAGTGTCTGACTGAGCCGCGACAGAAGATATGTAGAAGAATGCCACGCGTGCATGCTTTCCCCATTTTGCGTTGTTCATATGTCGTATGGCACCACTCATCCTCTTAATGCACGCGCTTTCCGCGAGGAAGCGTCCGCCTGCACATATTGAAGCAAAAACTTTTTGTTCCCAGAGGCGATGTGGAGCTGGCGGTGCGCAAGTACCGGCGCCACCTGCGCGTCCGGGAACTGCTCCGGCTGGACCACATGGAGCGGATGGGCGAGGCGGACGGCGTGGACGAGGCGGCGGAAGAGTACGCGCCCATGGAAATTGTCGGGACGGTGAGCATTTTGGAATCGGAAGGGTCATAAGCTCAAAGGAGCAATCTTCTGATTTATTAGGGCTGGAAAACCCGATTTTCTCCAGATTTTTGTTTATAAATTCTTCGTATTTCTGCCCTAGTATCAGGTTTTTTTGAAAATCGATCCAATTATGAGAATCAAACCCTAGATCGGAGCTATTTTGTTCCTGAAATCGGTGGAACAATGGCAACATGAGCCGATTTAGGACCTATAAGTATGTATGTCGAACACCCTTTTTTGCTCTTAAATTTAAGTTACTAATGACCGTAATTTTTTTTTATTTGGGAATTTTAAAATTTATTTTTTCGAAATTCAGATGGGTCCCGATGATGGACGGGTGCTGTTGCTGGAACGCACTGGCCAGTTCGAGCTGGACGTGATGATGAAGAGTGAGTCCGCCCCGGCGGAAGTGTCAGGGTCCCAAGTTTAAGCTGTACATGGAGCATAGCTGTCCAAG